>PVKU01010080.1:0-55551 GCA_004027475.1 Anoura caudifer | reverse complement strand
ATGTAAATGGATTAAATGCTCCAATCAAAAGGCATAGAATAGCTGAATGGATAAGAAAACATGACCCACACATATGCTGCCTACAAGAGACCCACCTCAGGACAAAAGACCTACACAGACTCAAAGTGAAGGGCTGGAAACAAATTTTCCAAGCAAATGGACAGGAAAAAAAAGCCAGGGTAGCAATACTCATATCAGGCAAAATTGACTTCAAAAGAATGGCCATAAAGAGAGACCCAGAAGGTCACTTTATAATACTCAAGGGAAGAATTCATTAAGAAGACATAAGCATTGTAAATATATATGCACCCAACATAGGGGCACCTAAATACATAAAAAAAATCTTAGAGGACTTCAAAAAAGATATTGATAGCAATACAATCATAGTAGGGGATTTTAACACCCCATTGTCAAGAATGGACAGATCTTCCAAACAAAAAATCAACAAAGATATTGTGGCACTGAACAACATTCTGGATGAAATGGGATTAACTGATATATATAGAGCCCTTCATCCCAAAGAAACTAAATACACATTCTTTTCTAATGCACATGGAACATTTTCAAAGATAGACCACATGATAGGACACAAAACAAGCCTCAACAAATTCAAGAAAATTGAAATCATACCAAGCATTTTCTCTGACCATAAGGGACTGAAACTAGAAACCAACCCTGATGGGAAAAACCCAAAATCCTCAAAATCATGGAGACTGAATACCATGTTATTAAACGATGAATGGGTCAAGAATGAAATTAGGGAAGAAATCAAAAAGTTTCTGGAAACAAATGAAAATGAACTCACAACAACCTAAATACACAATTTTTAATAAATACATTTCTTTTGACAAAGAAGCCAAAAACATACAATGGAGAAAAGAAAGCCTCTTCAATAAATGGTGCTGGGAAAATTGGAAAGCTACATGCAAAAGAAGGAAACTAGACTACTGTCCCTATATACAAAAAAAAAAAAATCTCAAAATGGATCAAAGACCTAAACGTAGAGCAGAAATAATAAATTACATAGAAGAAAACATAGGTACTGAACTTATTGACATAGAGAAGATTTTGTGAATTTGACTCTAAAGGAGAAGGCAGAAAAGGCAAAAATAAATGAAGAGAGAAGCTTCTGTACAGCAAAAGAAACCACCAACAAAAACAAAAATGAGACATGGGAGAAGATATTTGCAAACAATACCTCTAACAGGTGTTTAATATCCAGAATATATAAAGAACACATACAACTCAACAGCAAACAATCCCATTTAAAAAATGGGCAGTGGGTTGTGGGGCCAGGTCTCCAGTAGGGGGTGCACAAGAGGTAACCACACATTAATGTTTCTCCCTCACTTTCTCCTTCCCTTCCCTTCTCTCTAAAATTAAAATAAAATCTTTTAAAAAATGGGCAGAAGCCCTAAATAGACACTTCTCACAAGAAGACATACAAATGGCCAAGAGATATATGAAAAGATGATCAACGTTACTAGCTGTTTGGGAAATGTAAGTCAAAACTACAATGAAATACCACCTCACAGCTGTTACAATGGTTATTTCTAACAAGACAAGTAATAACAAGTGTCAGAAAGGTCGTACAGGAAAAGGAAACCTCATTCACTGCTGGTTGGAGTGAAATCTGGTACAACCGCTATGGAAAACAATATAGAGGTTCTTCAAAAAAATTCAGAATAGAATTACCATATGACCTTGTAACCTCTCTCCTGGGTATGTACCTGAAAAATTTGAAGACATTTATTCACAAGTTATATGCACTCCTGTGTTCTTTGCATTATTAACAGTGGCCAAGATATGGGAACAAATGAAGTGTCCTTACTGGATAAAGAAGTTGTGGTACATATGTACAATGGATTATTACTCAGCCATAAGAAAAGATGATATACTGAGATTTGTGACAATATAGGTGGATCCTGAGAGTATCATGCTAAGCAAAATAAGTTAGGTAGAAAAAGTTAACCAAATGATTTCACTCATATGTGATTTAAAAATGAAAACAACAAATGAACAAATAAGGAAAAACACTCACAAACACAGACAAGAGTATGGTGGTCAGAGGAAAGGGGAGTGGGGAGGTGTTAAAGGGTAAAGAGAGTCAAACATATGGTGAGGGAAGATGATCTGACTTTGGGTGGTGGGCATACCATGCAATACACAGCCCATGTATCACAGAAATGTACAGTTCAAACCTATATAATTTTATTACCTAATGTCACCCCCATAAATTTAATTAAAAAAATAAAACTTTATAATGTTAAGTCACAAAAATATTTTCTAATTGGTTGATTTAAATAAATTACATGTTAAATTGTGCATCCTTCCCAATAGTGCAACCCCCTTCTCTCACACAGGAACTGAATGATTCTGGAGATTATTTTCTATATTCTGTGGATTTCTCTCAGACCTCGAACACATGGTTTATTGAAAGATGGTCTGATTATTCAGAAAAAAGATTATAAGTCATTTTTATTCAATTTGTGTGTGTGTTTTAATGTTGAGCAAGGAAATACAAAAAAAAAGTCTACCTTAGATGTCCATCACACATAATTAATTAACTTATTAGTCAATGAAATAGAGAAATGAAGATCCATTCACCGTTTTCATTTGTTCCTACTTTCTGAGGCCAATAAATAAGGGGACTAAAGGGTAATGAAAAATACAAATTTAATTAAGTTTAATTAAATTGAAAAGAAGCAAGTAACTTGAACATCCTAGGTTTATTCTCAAGTCTCTATCCTAGACTCTTCTGAAATTTAAATATATATATATATATCTTATTTTCTTCTCAGAAGGTAGAAATTAAGAGGTAAAGAATTAAATATGAACCAAATCACAGATCTGTTTTGTATGCATAGACCAAAAAATACTGAGAAGGTAAACATAGATGAAGAGAAACATAAGCTAATAAAAAAAAAGAAATAAAGATACTTATTGAAGGTTTTTGGTAGAAATCCTTTATCAACTTAGAAATAATCTGAAAAATAAATTTTGTTATACCATTCTTAGTTCACTACAAATCATGAACAAGTTTTCACTTTTTTCTAGATTCTTTTTCTGCATATTTTGTTGTGAATATGTATTTTCCAGTATTCTATTAATATGGTTAACTTAGCCCTGGCTGGTGTTGATCAGTGGGTTGAGCACTGGCCTGAGAACCAAAGGGTTGCCAGTCCGATTCCCAGTCAGGACACATACCTGGGTTGCAGGCCAGGTCCCTGTTTGAGGGTTTGTGAGAGGCAACTGGTCAATGTATCTCTTATACATCGATGTTTCTCTCCCTCTCATTCTCCCTTCCCATTTGCCTGAAAATAAATAAATAAAATCTTTTAAAAAGTGATTAATGCATGAAAAACCAATTTTAACATTTTATTTATTTTTATTGCTGTCAATTACAGTTGTCCCCACTTTCCCCCCATTCCTACCCACCCCCACCTCTTGTACTCAATCCTCCCTCACCCAGTTGTCTTTGTCCATTGGTCCTTTATACATGTTCCTTGGCAACCTTTACCCTTCTTTCATAATTAAACCCATCTTGACCACTACTGTTTTTTTTTAAACACTGCTGGAAAGTGTTTATAAACTATTAATTTACATTTTTTTTACCTTTTATTGTAAGAGAGGCTGCCCTATAGTTTCGCATTTTTGCACTGTCCTTATCTGGTGTTGGTATTATGCAATCCTACCCATATGAAAACATGAGGAAGTGTTTTTACTTTCTTTCTTCTTAGAAGCACTTTGAACATGATTCCAATAATCTGTTCTTTGAATGTTTGGTGTGATATTACCTGTGCCTAGTGTTTTTCCCCCCCCTATGGAAAGTCTTTAAAGTACTGATGCAATTTTTTTAGTGCTTATAAAAGTTACAGACTGAATTGTGCTCCCTGACCCCACCTCATTTATATTTTGAAGCCCTAATCTGTAATGTGACTGTATTGTGATAGAGTCTTTCAGGAGGCGATTAAGGTTTAATGAGATCATAACTGTAGGGCCCTAATCCCAATCAATCCATGTCCAGAATTCTCTTTTCCCCACAACCTAGAAAAAGCCATGTGAGGACACAGCAAGAAAGCAGCTGTCTGCAACCCAGGAAGAGAGGTCTCATCATAAGCCAATTCATGGTGTTCATGGTGACTCCCAGCCTGTACAGCTGTTAGAAAATAAATTTCTATATTTTAAGCCACCCAGCCTGTGATTCCTTGTTATAACAGTCTGAGCAGATGAACACCTTGGATTATTTAGTGCTTCTGTTTCTTTTATAAGACAGTTTTCATAAGAATTTGAACATTTATTTACAAATATTGGTATACAGTTGTTCAGATAGTTTGATTCTTATATTTCTTCTCTATCTGTGGTTACATTATCTTTTTAATTCTTATTATTGCTTAATTGTATCTTTTGTTATTCTAAGCATTCACAACAGGGGAGGATATTACCTCACAGAGTGAAAATTAGTCTTATTTTAACTGTGAACACAGTATGTGAAATGAGGTACAGTATACCTGTGGTATTCAAATTTTGTGAGTGGCTATAAGAAAAAATGTGTTTAAAAAAAGCTCCTGAGGGGTTATAATAAAAAGAAAGGTTTCAGAAGTATAATCTTGTTTTATGATCAATTTCAGAGAATTATTTGGATAAGTTAACTTTTAAAATAACTGTTGGTTTCATTATTACTCTTTTGGATTTTGGTTCCCTATTTATTTGTTCTTTCCTTAACATCTTCTCACTTTCACTTTTTTGGGTTTATTTCACTATTGTTTTACAGATATAGTGAAGTCAGTTATGAGCTCATTTATTTTCAGCATTTCTTTTCTGTAACATGAATCCTGGAGCCACAAATATCCTCTAAGTTTCTCTTTCACTTCAGCTGACATTTTTTATGTCATATTTTATTATCATTTGATTTTAAGAACATTTAATGTTTTTGATCTAAAATTATTTTTATGCATAGTTTTAAATTTTTAAGTATATTTTATTGATTATGCTGTTATAGTTGTCTCAATTTTTTCTTCCCTTTGTAACCTTCCTCCTGGCACCACCCCTGCCATCCAGTATTCCCCTCCTTTAGTTCATGTCCATGTGTTGTACATATAAGTTCTTTGGTTTCTCCATTTCTTATACTATACTTAACCTCCTCCTGTTTATTTTGTGCCCACCTATTATGCTTCTTATTCCCTGTACCTTTTACCCCCATTCTCCTCACACCCCCTCCCTGCTGATAACCCTCCATGTGATCTCCATTTCTGTTCCTGTTTTAGTTGTTTATTTAGTTTTTGTTTTTATCTTTGTTTTTCTTTGGGTTCAGTTGTTGATAGTTGTGCGTTTGTTGTCATTTTACTATTCATAGTTTTGATCATCTTCTTTTTCTTAAATAAGTCCCTTTAACATTTCATATAAGGGCTTGGTGATGATGAACTCCTTTAACTTGACCTTATCCGGGAAGCACTTTATTTGCCCTTCCATTCTAAATGATAGCTTTGCTGGATAGAGTAATCTTGGATATAAGTCCTTGCCTTTCATAACTTTGAATACTTCTTTCCAGCCCCTTCCTGCTTGTAAGGTTTCTTTTGAGAAATCAGCTGATAATGTTATGGGAACTCTTTTGTAGGTAACTGTCTCCTTTTCTCTTGCTGCTTTGGGATTCTCTCCATATCTTTAATCTTGGGAAATGTAATTATGATGTGCTTTGGTGTGTTCCTCCTTGAGTCCAACTTTCTTGGGACTCTGAGCTTTCTTGATTTGCATGTCTATTTCCTTTGCCAGATGGGGGAAGTTCTCTTTATTTTTTTCAAATAAGTTTTCAATTTGTTGCTCTTCCTCTTCTCCTTCTGCCACCCTTATGATTTGGATGTTGGAGCATTTGAAGTTGCCCCTGAGGTTCCTAAGCCTCTCCTCATTTTTTGAATTCTTGTTTCTTCATTCTGTTTCAGTTGGATGTTTATTTCTTCCTTCTGTTCTAAATAATTGATTTGAATCCCAGTTTCCTTCCTTTCACTGTTGGATTCCCTTCTATTTTCCTTTATTTCATTTTGGGTAGCCTTCATTTCTTCCTTTGTTTTGTGATTGAGCTCAATCAACTCTGTGAGCATCCTGCTTACCAGTGTTTTGAACTCTGCATCTGATAGGTTGTCTATCTCCTCATTGCTTGGTTCTTTTTTTCTGGAGTTTTGATCTGTTCTTTATTGGGGACATATTTCTTTGTCTCTGTGTATCTGTTATGTGATAAGGGGTGGAGACTTAGGTATTTCTCAGGGCAGGGAAACCTTCTTTGCTTCAATGGCGTGCTGTCTGTGGGATAGGGGTCAGAATGGGAACAACACTACTTGCTTGGCTTTTGTCCTGCTGTCTGTCATTTGCCTTGCTTTCCACAAGTGGATTGTGCCCTTTCAAGTGCTGATTTCCAGGTGGGTGGGTTTATGTATTTTTTAGGACCCTGTGGGCCTCTCTGAGGACTCCCTGGTGAGACTGAAAGTTTCTCCTGCCACCCCAACCCCTATAGATTTTTTTTTACAGCCAGGGGTTTTGAGTCTTTAGTTTCCTGCACTGAAACCATGGGTTTCACGGTCTGTCTTGCTTTCCTATTGTTCCTTCTGGCTTATATGTGCATGAATATGGAACCACCTGGTCCACTAGCCACCACCTCACCTGCATGGTCCATCACCTTGCCTTGCTGTGCATCCTTTCTGCCCTGGCTACCCATCTCTGCCCCTCCTACCAGGCTGGATGAATGTTTCTTTAACTCCTTGGTTGTTGGACTTGCATGCAAATGACTTTCTGGCAGTTCTAGTTGTTCTTTATTTTTAAATATATTGTTATCATTCTTTTGGTTGTGCAAGGAAGCAAAGCGTTTCTGCCTATGCCTGTATCTTGGCCAGAAGCACTGATTTTAAATTTTTAGTTATGTACGTTTCAAAAATTCTTTCTGTTATTAAGAACTTACCCTATTTAATCCTAATTCTGTTTTTCCTGTGTTGAAGATTCTAGACTTCTTTTTTTTCTCCAGCATTTCTGACATATTTATTTTCATTCTTACAGCCAGCTTTTCATGTCCTTATGTTTTAATAGATGTGTGTTGTTTAAAAAGTATACAGCAAGATTAATAAAAACACCAACTTGTTCAACTGTCTTTAACTGGTAAGTAGAGTCCTTTCACATTGTGAGGACCATGAGAAGGCACCACTCACATCTCCATCAGTAGGGGTTTCCTGGAACCTACCACCACATCCCACTCCACATTCACATAGAGGCAATACCCCTGTGGCAGCCATGAGGGAATCAACATGGGCACTGGTGAAGGACCACCTAAATGCCTGAGGGAGGTTTGACTTTCTATTCTTTGCAAAAAATTATCTGAATTGGTGATTGTCATTGTTTTTCTCAGCTCCTTTGCTCACCCTTGTTTCTTGAAACCCTCTTCTTTCAATTGAGTTTATTTTCATTCATTCTGCAGCACCTTCTTTAACTAGTTCTTCCACCAAAGCTGTGTGGTGATAATCTCAGACTTTGTACACCTGAAAATGTCTCAGTTTTGTGTTCACTTCTGAATAATAGTTCAGTTAGATACAGAATGATAAGTGCACAGATTATTTTCAAGATTTTCCTGAATGTTGTTTGATATCATTAAGGCTGTGTGAACCTCATTTCCAACTTTATCAATGGGCTCTCTTCATAAAAGAGAAGTTATGCTTTAAAATCACCCCTCAAGTACTAATGTGCCTCTGAATCCTTCTTTCCCTACCTCAGATTTATCTTTGTGTACTTTATAATCTAATCTTTGTAATAGATGCTTTAAAACTTGTGAAAGCATATAGCTTTGTCAACTATGTTACCCTGTTCCCCCCACAGTACGGGTATCCAGAACACTAAATCAATGACTAAATGAAGGACAAAAGGATCTAGAACTCAGGCTGGTTTCCCTGTCAGTCTCTCAAGTGTTCTCTCTTACCCAATCTCATCTGCTGTCTACACCTGCTTCAAATAATGTGATTCACACTCCTGGCTACCATTGTACCCACAATTTCAGCCACCTGAGACTCTACCCACATTTCCTCTCACCACAGGGAAAGCCCTATGTCCTGGACACAAACTTCACCCACTTAAACACCATTTCCCCCAGTTCCTCTGTGGTACCCTTTTTGCCTTCACCTCTCCCATCTTTTCTGGGTAATTTCCCCAACACCTTTGCATTCGGTGAGATCAAAGACCTTGCACAATGCTGCCATTTCATACCTGAGGCTCTTGGAAGGCAGAAAGGAAGGAGGACAGCTTCAATGAAATCTGGGTGAATTTAAGGGTACCAAAAAGATGCAGTTAGCATGGCTGCTCAGCAGGGATGGGGTGGACTGTCCAGACTCTGATGGGGTCTTCTCGCTGTGCATGAAGGATATGTACTCCCTGAGTTCAGATCACTTGAGCCAACATACCTTCTGTTGCCTGGGTCCTGTCAATGAAAGAGAGGAGGAGAAATTGCAGCTCCTAGGGCAAGGAAGAAATGGCAAGTACTCCCCTAACATTGGCCCAGGCACAACCTTCAAATGCAGAAGGGGGCTGAAAGCATTATGGGATAGTTCATTCCAGGAAGTCCTGCTATATCCCCCAGCTGAGAGGGATTCAGCATTAACCAGAAGCAGCTGGTATGGTGGAGCTACATTCCAGGAGCTAAGTCAGCAGTCAGTGCACTAGAATGGATTTTAAACATAGACACATGCCTTTAACATCGTGGGGTGGATGAGGATTCATGTTTCAGAACATAGCACTTTCCATGTTGGTCAGTAGAGCAATGGTTGGTGGCCCAAGAGGTTTGGGATCCTGAGGATAAGGAAGGCTGAATGTGGTTTGATTCCCTGTAAAGTTTGGAGCTCAGTTTCAGAGGGTTTCAAAAGTCATCACTTCATGACCCCACAATCTAAGGGCTCAGACAAGGTTGGGGAGTCTGGTATTGAAATCGGGATTTTTTTTTTTTTTAACAGAAAGAATATGGGTGACACTGAAAGATATCTTGGAGGCTCAGAGGGTATGCTGGTGAGTTAAACTTGAGGAATCAAAGACAACAAGAAGAGCCCCTTTCAGGACACACACAACAGAGTGATGAGGACCAGTAAATAATGTTGGGGGTGAGAGCCCAGAGTAAACTGAGGCTATTGAGGAGAAAGGAGGACAGCAAAACCTCCCTTAATTTATATGGAATCAAGGAGAACAAGGGCTGCATGGATTTACTGGCTGCCAGGGCAGCTGATATATTATAAAAGGAAGTTTGCAACTTTTGACCATCTTAGACCACTCCCTCCCCCCCCACCCCTTTCCTCTGGCAACCACAAATATATTCCTTATGAGTTCAAGTGTCTTTATAAAATTCTCACCCAAGTAGATGTTTTATTGATTTTTTACAGAGAGAGGAGAGGAGAGAGGGAGAGAGAGAGAAATATCAGCATGGGTCAGTTGCCTCCCATATGTGCCCTTACAGGGGATCAAGCCTGAAACATGTTGGTGTATGGGAAAATGCTCCAATCAACTGAACCACACTGACCTGGGCTGCTTTTTTTTTTTTTTTTTTTAAGATTTCACAAGTGAGATCATGCAATGTCTGTCTTTCTCCCTCAAGGATTATGATCCTTGAAGTGGCTGTTTGGCCATGCCACAGTAATTAAATATCACCCACCATACTCCCTAACTTGAAATTTTCAGACAGATTATTCTATATGGCAATATATATGCAATGGAGTTATATCACATTTATTGAATTCTTTATTTTGAACTCTGTGTATTTCAGGCAGATACCACTTGATCAGGTGTAAGATCCTTTTTGTGCTGCTGAATTTGGCTTCCTAAATGGGAATTTTTACTTTATATTCACCAGGAATAATGGTTTCTACTTTTCTTTCTTGTAGTGCCCTCCTGTGGTTTTGGTATGAGAGAAACTCTGGTCTTGTAGAATGAGTTTGGGTGTGTTCTCTCCTCCTCAAATTTTTAGAAAAGTCTGAGAAGGATTGGTATTAATTCTTTAAACCATATCATTCTGGGCTTTCTTTGTTGGGAGGTATTTTGATTACTGATTCAATCTCTTTACTCATAAATCTGTTCATAATTCTATTTCTCCATGATTCAGTATTGGTAGGTTATATTTTCTAGGAATTTTCCTTGTCTTGCAAATTGTTCAATTTGTTGGTGTTTAGTAAAATTTTACAATAATTTGTATTTCTGTGATTATCAGTTCTAATGCTTCCTGTTTCACTTATAATTTTAAGTATGTTTTATTGATAATGCTATTACAGTTTTCCCATTGTTTTTCCCCTTTATACACCTCCACCCTGCACCCCCTCCCTCCAGCACTCCTCCTCTTTAGTTCATGTTCATGGGTCATACATACAAGTTCTTTGGCTTCTCCATTTCCTATACTATTCTTGACCTCCCCCGTCTATATTGTACTTATCATTTATGCTTCTTATTCCCTGTACCTTTTCCCCCATTCTCTCCACACTCTTCCATGTGATCTCCATTTCTGTGATTCTGTTCCTCTTCTACTGTTTGCTTAGTTTTTGTTTTTAGGTTCAGTTGTTGATAGTTGTGTGTTTGTTGTCATTTTACTATTCACAGTTTTGATCTTCTTTTTTTTTTCTTAAGTAAGTCCCTTTAACATTTCATATAATAAGGGCTTGGTGATGATGAACTCCTTTACCTTAAACTTATATGGGAAGCACTTTATCTGCCCTTCCATTCTAAATGATAGCTTTGCTGTATAGAGTAATCTTGGATGTAAGTCCTTGCCTTTCACAACTTCAAATATTTCTTTCCAGCCCCTTCTTGCCTGTAAAGTTTCTTTTGAGAAATCAGCTGATAGTCTTATGGGAACTCCTTTGCAGGTAACTGTCTCCTCAATGAGGAGACCCACTTTGCTGAGTTGTGGCACTCTATGTGGGAGAGGAGTCAGAGAATGAACAATGCCACTTGTTCGGTTCTTGCCCTGCTTTCAGTCACTTCCCCCACTATCCACAAGTGAATCGTGCCCTTTCAGATGCTGCTCTGGTGCTGATTCCCAAGTTAGTAGGCTTGTGTACATTCTAGGACCCTATGGGCCCCTCCAATGGACTCTCCTGCAAGAGTGCGAGTTTCTCCCACCACTGTCACCCCCACAGGTTTTTACAGCCAGAGGTTTCGAAGCTTTATTTCCACAAGCTGGGACCCTGGGTTGAATGGTCTGTCTTGCTCCCCAGTTGTTCCTGCCAGTTTATATACACATGAATGTGGGACTTCCTGGTCTGGCAGCCACCATCTTGCCATGCGTCCTCCCTGCCCCAGCTGAATGTCTCCACTCCTCCTACCAGTCTGAATGAGTGTTTCTTCTTTAACTCCTTGGTTGTCAGACTTCCATACAGTTCAATTTTCTGGCAGTTTTGGTTGTTTTTTGTTTTTTAATTGGCTATTATCTTTCTTTTGGTTGTGCAAGGAAGCAAAGTATATCTATCTATGCTTCCATCTTGGCCAGAAGCCTCTAGTGTTGGAATTTACTCTTATGCCTTAATCTAAACTACTTTATTTTTTACCTTGAGATTTAGAAACAAGGCTAAGAACATAAAATTAACAACACAAAAATTTTCATAATTTATAGCCCCTGATCCTTCCATGTGCAACATTAAAAAGTTATAATTTTTTAGTGACATTCTATGGCCTGCGGCCCCTGGAAAACATTTTTAGGATTTTTTTTTTTTGTGAGAAATTGTAAAATATTTAAAAACAATCAGGGAAATTCTAGTTAAAACCATCATGGGATTCTACTTTAAGACCTATTGAGGTGGCTATAATTGAAAAGACAGATAGTAATGTATTGGTAAGGAGGTGGGGGAATTGGAACACTTATCCTGTCAGTGGAAATGTACAAGGATACAGCCATTTTGGAAAACAATCTGGCAATATCTCAAATGGTTAAACATGAAGCTTCCATATGATTGAGAAATTTCAATCCTCAGGATATATGTACAAGAAAAATGAAAACATATGTCCATGCAAAAACTTATACATAAATGTTTATAGCAACATTGTTCATAATATAACCAAAAAAGTAGAAACAACCCAAATACTCCTCCACTTATGAATGGCAAATGAAAGTGGTATATTCATACAATGGAGTATTACAATGGAATATACATACAATGGAATATTCTGCTGGTACATGCTAGAATATTGATGAACCTGCTAAGCAAAAGAAACCAATCAAAAAGGAACATATATTGTATAATTCCATTTATAAAAAAATTTCCAGAATAGGAAAATCTGTAGAGACCGAAAGTAGATCAGTGGTTGCCTAGGACTGGGAGACTTATGGAGATTAGGAGGTGATGGCTGAAGGGTATAGTTTCTTTTTGGAAAATGAAAATGTTCTAAAGTTGACTGTGATGATGGATGCACAACTCTATGGGTACACTAAAAGTCAGTGAATTGTACACTTTAAATGGGTGGATTATATGGTATGTGAATTGTATCTCAAATATTTACTCATTTACAATAACATATATAAACATTGCATGGATAAAAAGGCAGAAAAATTAAAGTGAAGTTGGTGTAAGTAGAGAAATATAAGAAAAGAGGAGAAATTAGGAAGAGACATAAGAAAATGGGATAGGAAAAATCTACATATCATTGAATGATAGAAGAGAATCAAAGAGGAATAAAAGAAAAGAATAATGAGAAAAGAAAAGATGAGAAAGGAAGAAAAAGAAAGAAAGAATGAACCCCAATATACGTAGTAGTACAACTTACAATAGCCAAGTATTGGAAGCAACCTAAGTGCCCATCAGTAAATGAGTGGATCAAAAACACTATGGTACATGTACATATGGAATACTACATAGCAAAAAGAAAGAAGGAACTCCTACCCATTGTGACAGCATTGGTGGAAGTGGAAAGCATTAGGCTAAGTGAAATAAGTGAGGCGGTGAGGGACAAGTACCATATGATCTCACCTGTAAGTGGAACCTAATCAACAAAACAAACAAGCAAGCAAAATATAACCAGAGACATTGATTAAAGAACAAACTGACAGTAATCAGAGGGGAGAGGGAGGGGATATTGGGGTGTTAAAGGGAAAGGGTCATTAAAGAATATGTATAAAGGACACATGGATAAAGCCAAAGGGGGGCAGGATTGAGGGTGGGAGGTGGGAATGGGTGGGGCTGAGGGGAGTGGTGAGGGGAAAATGAAGACAACTGTGCTTGAATGACAATAAAAAATAAAAAATAAAGTTAATTTGCTTAAACTTAAAAAAAGAAATAATGATTAAGAAAAAAGAAAAATAGAAAAACAAAAATAAAAGAAAAAAGATATTGATGGTAAGGATTTATTAGAAAATAATAAGGTATTTGTCTTTCACTGCTTGGTGATCTCACCTTTAAGTGGAACCTAATCAACAAAACAAACAAGCAAACAAAATATAACCAGAGACATTGAAATTAAGAACAATTTGACAGTAACCAGAGGGGAGAGGGGAGGGGATAATGGGAGGAAATGGGGGAAGGGATTTCAGGAACAACTATAAAGGACACATGGACAAAACCTAGGGAGAGTAGAATCAGGGGAGGAAGGTGGGGATGGCTGGAGTTGGGGGGAGTAGAGGGGGGAAAATGCAGGCAACTATACTGAACAATAAAATTTTTTGAAAGTAAAACCTGTTATATTAGAAGTCAAAAAAATGAGAAGGATAAGGGAAAGATAATAAATAAATACATAATTATGAATATAGACAACTGCTCTAAAATATTTTTAAATAAGTAAATAGTAAAAAGAGATGTTATGATTCATTAACCACAATATCTTGTCCTGATGACAGTATTGTGATTCCCTATAGACAAAAATCCTGTGATTTTTGGGACACTGAATAAATACAAGTGTTAACAATGATGCAAGAAATGACACCCAAAGAAAGTCACTGTAATGCTGCACTTCTTTTTAAATAAAAGTATATTTATTTTTTACATTCATATTTTGCTTTAGCTTCAGGTGTACAGTTTAGTGGTTAGACAATCATATACTTTATGTAAAGCTGTGCTTTTACTTTTTTCCTAAGAGTGAAAATTTCTGGATAAAGAATGCAGAGAAGAAAGGGAAAGAGGTAAGTGAGGTCCATTTTGAATGAGCTTCTGCGGGCAGGATAGAGAATTTTCTCAGATTTTGAAATCCTGATTTGTCTTTCTCTTATACAATTGGCTAATTCAAGCAAGGGGCCAGCATGCTTTAGTGAAAGATTACCCAAAAATTCACACCCAATATCCTATATTCCATCACTACTGGAATACAAAAAGAATAATACAGTTGAATTCGCAGGAAGGAAATAAACAGGCAACTCAGTGCACCACCATCCACCATACCTTCCTCTACAGATAATTAAATTTCTAATGGTCCCTTTCTGAAAAAAAAAAAAGAGGATAAAAGCAATAAATCAGTAAGACTTGAAGCAGGTTTTTTTTTTTTTTTTTGTATCATACACTCTATGTTGGGTGCTATAGATACACCTGGCTTTGACATGATAAGACTAACAAAACATTTCCATTTTTTAAAATGCAACTACCTAAGATGGCAGTGTATGTAAACACAGTACCCCTGTCCTCACACAACCAAATCAAAATTAGCACTAAACTACAGAATAACCATCATTCAGAACCACCAGAAATAGAGCTGAATGGAAGTCTATAACTAGGGAATTAAAGACTACATCAAAACTGGTAGAAGTGGAGGTATGGAATGGACTAGTCTCACACCCATGTATGGTGGATAAAGATCAGGAGGGATATTTCACAGTGAGGGGTCCCAACCCTGCACCAGACCCCCAAGCCCAGGATTCCAGTGACAGGAAATAAGTCCCCATAACTTCTGGCTGTAAAAATGAGTGGGGATTGAAGCTATGAAAGACATAAACTTTGGAGTCCCAGGCAGGTCCTCATAAAGGGCTCATGCATGGACCCACTCAGATTCACTCTCTCTGAGCTCCAGCATAGGAACAGCAGCTTGAAAAGCACCAGAGATGTTGGTGTAGGAACTGAATTGTCTGGCATCAAGGTGAGAGCTGGGAGGCAGCTTTCTCCCAGACAAAAGTGCTAGCAGAGGCCCATTGTTCCTTTGATGAACCCTTCCCACACAAAGCCAGCAGGTGGGTACCATATCTGAGACTACATCAACCTGACTCACACTGTTTGTCCTGCCTTGTTGATTCCCTGACACACAACTACCCAACCCTACCCAATGTTGGGCCCACCCAAGCTACTTCCAGTGGCTTTTCCTTACAAATGGCTTGTTCTGGTTGATGCTTCACATTTTCCTAAATTATCTCAAACAAGCAGCATGGGGACTCAGTAAGACCCATATCTCTTGCTAAATGGCCCCAGACCTGGCACTAGAAGCAGCTGGCCTTGGCTCACAGCTTGACCTCACCTGGGCACCTCCAAGCCCAGCACATTTAGCAGCTATCTGTTGCACCAGAGTCCTGCTGAAGTAAGTTGTGCTATGTTAAGTGGGACTCTGTGCAGCTGATCTTCCATGATGGTCATTGGTTGGTGGTCAGTGGTCTCAGTCAGTCCTTGCAGCTGATCAGCCCAGGTAAATCCCTCCCATTCACCTGCCAACAGCAATCAAGTCTCAACTACAAGAGAAGGGTGTACAAAGCCCCCATAGTGGGTGTGCCTCAAGTACCCAGCTTGGGTGATAGGGGAGTCTGTGCCACTGAACAGGACACTTATTACATTAGGCCACACCACCAAGACAGGAAGTCATAGAAGCTCTATCTAATACATAGAAACAAACACAGGGAGGCTACCAAAATGAGGAGACAAAGAAACATGACCCAAATGAAAGAACAGAACAAAACTCTGGAAAAAGAACTAAAGAAAATGGAGATAAGCAATGTACAAGATGCAGAGTTCAAAATACTGGTTATAAGGATGCTCATTAAACTTAGCAAGGACCTCAACAGCATAACAAAGATACAGTCAGAAATGAAATATACATAAAGAATAATTTACAGGGAATCAAGTGTAGAGTGGATGAAGCCAAGAATCAAATCAACGATTTGGAATATTAGGAAGCAAAAAACACCTAGTCAGAACAGCAAGAAGAAAAAAATGCAAAAAAAAAATAAGGATAGTGTAAAGAACTTCTGGGACAACTTCAAGCATATCAACATTTGCATCACAAGGGTACCAGAAGGAGAAGAAAGAGCAAGAAATTGGGAATCTATTTGAAAAAATAATGACAGAAAACTTTCCTACCTTGTGAAGGAAATAGACACACAAGTCCAGGAGCAGAGAGAGCCCCAAACAATATGAATCCAAAAAGGCCCACACTAAGACACATTGTTATTAAACGCAAAAGTTAAGAACAAGGAGAGAATCTTAAAAGCAACAAGTGAAAAGCAATTAGTTACCTACAAGAGAGCTCCCTCATAGCTGATTTCTCAACAGAAACTTTGTGGGACAGAAGGGATTGGCAAGAAATATTCAAAGTGATGAATGGCAGGGACCCACGACCAAGATTACTGTACCTGGAGAAGCTATTATTTGCAATCAAAGGACAGATAAAGAGCTTCTCAGACAAGAAAAAGCTAAAGGAGTTCATCACCACCAAACCAGTATTACATGAAACATTACAGGATCTTCTTTAGGGAGAAGAAGATTGAAAATATGAACAATAAAATGGCAATAAATGTATATCTAAGGAAAATTGAATAAAAAACCCCAAAATAAGTGAACAGGCAAAACAAACAATCATAGATACAAAGAATGTTTTGATGGTTGCTGGATAGGAGGGGGATTGGAGGGATGGGTGAAAAAGTTGAAGGGATTTACAAGTACACATTGATTGTTCCAGAATATTAGTCAATAATAGTCTAATAACTATGTATGCAAGATTTATTAGGATGATCACTTATTAAGTTATGTAATGTCCAATCACTGGGGTGTATATGTAAAACTAATATAATAATGTATGTCAAGTGTAATTTAAAATAAAAAATAAAATGCAGATACCTCAGGTTTCCAAATTATGTACAATATCTATCAGTTTATCCTCTCATTTAGGCATCATCATAATTTGAAACCAACTTTGAATTCTTAGAAAGCAAGCTCTTCAATTGGGCCCTGGACAACAAAAATTTTAAATACAATCCATGGTGATTGTATAATCTGAGTTTATGAGTTCTGTCCTGCTGTCATCAGTGAGAGGCAGTAAAAGAGAGGTTACAATTGTGGAGTGTAGACTCAAATGCCTGGTTTTGATTTTTCAGCTCTACTGTTCACTGGCTTTGTGATCTTGGGCAAGTTACTAGCTCACTTTCCTCCTCTGTAAAATGAGAATAACAATAGTACCAAGCTCATAGGTTGCTGGGAAGTACTAAGAGGTAAAACTTGTAAAGAGCTTAGACTAGTGCCTGGTACAAGTCATACTCTGTAAATGTTAGCTATCATTAACCTTAACCTATTTGCTTATGTCCAGCTCATTGACATTTTTTTCACCACCACCACAGTCCAGGCTGCCAGCATTTCTCTGCAGGCTTCTGCAATTGTCACCAAACTGATAGATACTCCTCCAGTCCATTCCCCACACAACAGATAGTGATCTTTTACAAAATTAAATAAACACAATTGGAACACTTAAGCTCTTTTTTTTTTTTTAGCAATTACAATGTGGAATGCTATCTTAAATTGCTTTATAATATTAACTTTTTTTAACCTTCAGACCAAACCAATGAGTGAGGTTCTATTTATTATCTGCATTTTATAGACCAGCAAGCAAAGAGATGAGTTACTTGCTTAACATTTCACAGTAAGTTCCTGTGAAGGCCAACATTTGAATTGAGACAGGCTATCTCCAGAACCCATGATGACTTCTGCTGCCTCTGCCTCTCATAGTTTTCCTCTGTGCCTGGAATAAACTCCTGACTTTAGGATGCCTTTCTACCCTTATCATGTCCCACACTCCCCCTCACTCACAATCCCACCATCACTGGTTTCTGGCCTGTTCCTCGAACACTCTCTGGTTTCCACATTGGGGTTTAATGGAGTTGGTGGCCTTCTATAGAGCCATTTTAGGTAACTGTCTTCATTTAAGGGCCAGGAGTTGTGTCTTCTGTTTGCTACCGAATCACCAATGTGTAGCATATAATAAGTTTTCAATGACAGATAAAAGAATATAAAGGAATGACAAGTACAAAGGTGGAAGCATAGAATATAAAATACTGAGTTAAAAGGGACTACAGGTAAACCTTGGAGATATGGCAGGTTCAGTTCCAGACCACCTCAGTAAACCAAGTATTGCAATGAGGTGAGTCATAATCTTTTTGCTAGTGGAGGGTCTTGCCTTCAATTTGTAAAAAAAAAAAAAAAAAAAAAAAAAAAAAAATTTAAAAAAGGCATTTGTGAAGTGCAATAAAGTGAAGTCTGCCTATACTGCAAGAAAATGGAAAGATGTAGCATTATAATTAGGAGGAGCACAAGAGCAAGTCAAAATTTCTGTAAGTAATGGAGGTTTGCATTATAGCTGAAGTCAGTGGAAGGTAACACATTGAAGTTGTTTGCATTGGAGGAGAGGAGAGAATGTGCATCACCTCTTCAGGAAGCACAAGAAAATCTAATCCAGAGAAGGCTCCTATTCAGTTGTGAATAAAAAACTGTTAATAGTTAATTATGGTGCACTAACTAAATTCCCAACTAAATGCTGAGTCCTTTACATACAGGATTACACTTAATTTTCACAAAAAATGATTAGGTATGTGCTGCTACTATCCCCATTTTAGATGAAGACACTGAGATCTCGAGGTTAAGTAACTTACCTGAATTTTACAGGTAATTAGTAGTCGATCAAACCTCAAGCCCAAGTCCCGCAGAGCCTTTTGTGGAGATGGACAACAAAATATGGTAGTGAAAGTAGGGTGAACTCAGAAGTTTGGGACATTTATGGTTTCAGCTAAATAGGATATAAAGATAGCTGTGGTGAAAAGGAATGTGAAATAGCCCTTAACTTGGCATATTGAATGACTCTGTATCTTATCACACCTGATATCTTTCTAATCATTTGCCATTTCTCTCCAAGGTTTCAGGTTTGATCAAGAACAGAAAAAAAAAAAATGACTCTGCAGCTATATCAGAGGACATGAGCACACCAGAAAATACTTCATATGAAAGTATTTATGAAGAACCAAATTTTACTAGAGTAACACCTGATTCAACTTATGGAATATAAATGTAAGGTACTCTTTTCTTTTTTGAGCTATAGCTCTTCAAACCCCGATTCCACTAGTTATTGTCCAGAGATAATTTATTCTGATTGAAATGACATATATTCTTGGCATAGAATCTACCCGATTAAGTAAGAAAGACTAAACAGAAATAGAACATCATGCTGAATACAGTGGTTATAAAAAATGTAGAAATTATTCCTGGTATTCTGAGAAACTGTAATATTCTAATAATCACACTTAAATAAAGACATTCACCTTATTTTATTTTTTGAAGCGTGTTTTATTTGAGCATTCATGTCAGGCAAAAATCCTTTTCCATTAAAAAGAAAAAGGGAGAGAGAGAGAGAGAGAGAGAGAGAGAGAGAGAGAGAGCAAGAAAGCAAGGTTTCTTTTTATTAGGAAAGCAATAAGCTCACTAGAAGTCCCAGCCTTAGTCATCTTAGACATTCTTGAACAAAGCTGGGTCACTGGGTCACCCTTAGCTAAAGAAGCTAGAAAATTGAACATCTGTCTTTCAGCTTCCACAGTGGGAGGAATAGGGGATGGGAGATGAGTATTGAGTCAGGTACAGAGTCCATCATGCCCTCCAAATCTAAGCACCCTCTACTGCTACCTGTCATCACACCCTATCTTTAAAAGTCTGTCTTTAATAATTTTAATAGGTCAGAGGCCTACACCCCCAACTATAAAAAAATTCAGCAGAGACCTAATATATATTTTTGAAAAAACCCAGGTGTATTGAGTTATAATTTACACAAATTCACCCATTTTGAGTGTTCAGCTGAGTTTTGACAAACATAATTTTAACTGCATTTAAGACATAAAACATTTCCATCACTCCAAAATTGTGCATCTTTGCAGTCAATCCAACTCACTTCACCCTAAGCCCTTAGAAAACACTGATCTTTCTATCACTGGAGTTCTGTACTTTCTAGAATACCATATACATGGAATGATACCACATGTAGTCTTTTTTGGTCCAGTTTCTTTCGTTTACCATAATGCTTTTGAAAGTCATTCTGTTTTTGTTTGTATCAGTTGTTCATTCCTTTTTAAATGACCATAGTATGCTTAAACCACAATTTGTACCTCCATTCCACAGTTGATGGACGTTGGTTGTTTCCAGTTTGGGATCACTTAAAATAATGGTGCTATGAACATTCATGTACAAGTATTTATGGCAACATAAATGTTTTCATTTCTCCTGGGACATACCTGGGAGTGGAACTGCTGAGGCAAAGGATAACTATATACTTAACTTAAAATACTTAACTTTTATCAGAATGTTTATCTAAAGTGACTGTACCATCTTGCATTTCTACCAGCAATGGATCAGTTTCAGATGCTCCACTTAGTTTTTGTCACTTGGGGTTGACAGAAGTCTTAATTCTAGCTGTTCTAGTGGATATATAGAGAATGACCTGATTGTGACTTTAGTTTGCCTTGTCTCAGTGGCTTATAATGTTGAGAATGTGCTTATTTGCCTGAGTTTTTTTTTTTGGCAAAGTGCCTGTTCAAATCTTTTGCCCATTTTTAATTAGTTAAATGTTTAATTGGTTATTTTGTTAAAAGATTTAAAAGTATATTCTTAAAAACAAATCCTTTATCAGATACTGTTTCACCATTCTGTGGCTGGTGTTTTCTATTTTCTTAACAATATCATTTCAGGAGAAAAGTTTTTAATTTTAATAAAACTCAAGTCACCACTTTTTCTTTTATGGTTCCTGCTTTTAGTGTCTAGGAAATCTTTGCTTAAACCAAGGTCACAAAGAAATTCTTTTTTTTATTGCCTTAGTTATTCTTGATAGTTTATTTCCAGTTACGATATGTAGGAGGAGAGACTAAAAATTAATACCAGAACTCACTATATATCCATTTTAATTTTTGAATATCTGTACATATTGTCACTTTTAAGTTTCCACTTTACAATATTAGCTTATTAATTTTTTAAAATTATGTTATTGTTCAATTACAGTTGTCTGTGTTTTCACCCCCCCACTCCCCCCCACCCCAGCCAGACCCACCTCCCTCCCTTGCTTCCATCCTCCCCTTTGGTTTTGCCCATGTGTCCTTTATAGTTGTTCCTGAAAACCCTTACCCCCATCATCCCCCACCCTCCCCTCTGGCTATTATTAGATTCTTATATAGATTTTATTATTTCAGCTCTCACATTTCAGTATATTATCCATTTGAAGTTAATTATTATTTATAGTGGGAGGGAAGTTTTAAAATTCATTTTTTTTGCTTATGGGTATCCATTTGTTTTTAGAAAGACTGTCCTTTCCCTATTAAAACACTTTGGAACCTTAACATCAGATAGGCTGTCTTTTTGCTTTCACAGTGGGAGGAATAGGGAACTGCAGATGACTGTTGAATCAAGAAATGGAGTCCATCACATCCTCCAAGTGTAAGCACCCTCTACTGCTACCTGTCATCACACCCATCACACTTTATCTTTAAAAATCTGTCTATAATCTTAATAGACCAGAATCTATTTCTGTTTTTTCAATCCTGTTCCATTAATTTTTGTGTTTTATCTTTATAGCAATGTCATCTTGTCTTTGTTACTGTGGATTTAGCATCTCTTTCCAACTTGCTTTTTTAATATATTTTATTGATTATGCTATTATAGTTGTCCCATTCCCCCTCCCATTCTCCTCCACCCTGCACAACCCTCCCACCTGCATTCCCTGCCCCCCATTAGTCCATGGGTCATACAAATAAGTTCTTTGGCTTCTACATATGCTACACTATTCTTAACCTCCCCTTGTCTATTTTCTACTTACCATTTATGCTGCTTTTTCCTCTACCTTTTCCCCCATTCCCCCTCCCTTTCACCACTGATAACCCTCCATGTGATCTCTATTTCTGTGATTCTCTTCCTGTTCTAGTTGTTTCCTTAGTTCATTCTCATTTTTTATTTTATTTTTTATGGTTCAGATGTTGATAGTTGTGAGTTTGTTGTCATTTTACAGTTCATAGTTTTTTATCTTCTTCTATTTCTGAGATAAATCCCTTTAACATTTCATATTATAATAAAGGCTGGGTGATGATGAACTCCTTTAACCTGACCTTATCTGGAAAGCACTTTATCTACCCTTCCATTCTAAATGATACCTGTGCTGTATGGAGTGATCTTGGAGGTAGGTCCTTGCTTTTTATGACTTCAAATATTCTTTTTCCAGCCCATTCTTGCCTGCAGGGTTTCTTTTGAGAAGTCAGCTGACAGTCTTATGGGAACTCCTTTATAGGTAACTCTCTTTTATTCTCTTGCTGCTTTTGAGATTCTCTCCTTATCTTTGATCTTGGGTGATGCAATTTTGATGTTAGGAACACACCAAGGTGTGTCTAACTTCACACCTTGGGTCTAACTTCTTTGGGACTCTCTAGGCTCCCTGGACTTCCTGAAAGTCCATTTCCCTTGCCAGATTGGGGAAGTTTTCCTTTATTATTTTTTTCAAATAAGTTTTCAATTTCTCACTCTTCCTCTTCTTCTGGCACCCTATGATTTTGATGTTGGAACATTTAAAGTTGTCCTGGAGATTCTTAAGCCTCTCCTCATTTTTAAAAATTCTTGTTTTTTCATTCTGTTCTAGTTGAATGTTTATTTCTTCCTTCTGCTCCAAATGGTTGATTTGAGTCCTGGTTTCCTTCCCTTCACTGTTGGTTCTCTGTACATTTTTCTTTATTTCACTTTTTTTGCATAGCCATCACTTTTTCCTTTATTTTGTGACCATACTCAACCAATTCTGTGAACATCCTGATTACCAGTGTTTTGAACTGTGCATCTGATAGGTTGTCTCTGTCCTCCTTGCTTAGCTCTTTTTCTGGAGTTTTGATCTATTCTTTCATTTGGGCCATAATTTTTGTCTCAGTACATCTGTTATGTTGTAATGGGCAGAGCCTTAGGTATTTGCCAGGGAGGGGCAACCCACATTGCTGTGCTGTGGTACTATATGTATGTAGGAGGGACTGGAGGGGGAACAATGCCATTTGTTCAGCTCTCTGCCAGCTTTCAGTTACCTCCACCACTACCCACAAGCAAATTGGGCTCTTCTGGAGCTCATTCCAGGGTGAGTGGGTTTGTGTACATACTAGGACCCTGTGGGTCTCTCCAATGAACTATGCTATGAGGCTGGGAGTTTCTCCTGCTGCCTCAACACCCACAGGTTTTTTTCAGCAGAGGTTTTGAGTTTTTATTTCCCTATACTGGAAGCCTGGGTTGTGCAGTCTGTCTCACTCCCCAGTTGTTTTCCTGTTTTATCCAAATGTGAATGTTGGGCAGCCTGCTCTGCCAACCACCACCTCACCTGGTTTACCAGCTACCACTTTGCTCAGTCTGCCAGCGGCCATCTTGCCGGGAGTCCTTCCTGCCCCAGCTGTCTGTTTCTGCCCATCCTACCAGTTTGGATGAATGTTTGTTCTTTAACTTCTTGGTTGTCAGACTTCCATACAGTTCTATTTTATGTCTGTTCTGTTTTGTTTTTAAATATGTTGTTTTCCTTCTTTTGGTTGTTCAAGTAGGCACAGTGTGTCTATATATGCCTCCATCTTGGACAGAAGTCCCAAATTGTTTTTTTTCTTTCCAAAATTGTTTTTGGCTTATTCTAGTTCCTTTGTACTTCCCTACAAATTTTACAACCAGACTGTCAAATTCTAAAATAAAAAAAGAAAGAAGGAAAAAAGAAGTCTGCTGGGATTTGACTGGATTGCATTGATTCTATATATCAATTTAGGAGAGAAGTGCTATCTTAATAGAGTTTCTCAATCCATGAATATGGTACTTATCTCTGTATATTTATTTAGGCCTATGGTTTCTCAGTAATGTTTTGTAAATTTTAGTAAACAGGTATTTCACATATTTTATCAAAATTATGTCCAACTATTTTATGTTTTTGGATATTATTGCTTTTAAATTTGCATTTCAAACTGTTCAAAAGAAAATTTCAGACACTTAATTTCCTGATTTAGATGTCTTGTATTTAGCAATTCATTAATAAGGAAATTTCCAGTCTAGGAAACAAAAAGGAGCTTCCAAGAGTTGTGGAATATGAGAGAGTTTCATAGACCAAAATGAGCAGTAACAAGAAAATTATACTGGGCATTGTTAAAAGTCAAAAGACTGATAATATATGAAGAGAAGCCAGAGTATGGGGCATTGTTAATTGGTTAAAACAGGATTACTTTCCTTATATGGAGTGAAGAGAAATTTTGGAGCTGGGTTATGTAACTTGTGCTAAGCATGCAAGTGCTGATCGGTTGGCTCAACCTAATGGTGAGCCATTAGGTTGGCTCACCTAATATATAAGGTGTATATATTCTGGTAGAGCTGAGCATAGAAACTTAGGTAAATTGCAGTTTGCTCACATGGGGTTTAGCGTAAGCAACTCCATCTTGGGCCTAGTCAGGACACTTTAACACTAACTAGTACATAGAAATATTATTGTTTTATGCAGTGACTTTCATCATGTAACCTTGTTTAACTCACTCATTCTAAACTGTGTTTTAAAAATAGAATCTTCAAAATTTTCTACATGGATGATATCATTGTCAAATAAAGATAATTGTATTTCCTTCACAAACTCTTTTTATTTCTTTCTCTTTGCCTTATTACATGGTTATAAACTCCAGTACTATGTTGACTAGACCTTGTAAGAGTGGCATCCTTGCCTCTAGTTTATTCACATCAATTAATTTTTTAAATATGAAGCCAACACAGTTATTACTGGAAGAATGCCATTTGGTCATGATGAAAGTTGATTCTGATGTCATTGGTCTCTATACATTGATGAAATTGACTCATTAATATTTGCAAGAAATTTTGCAACTATGTTCATGGGGGCCACTGGTCTTCAGTTTTTGTTTGTACAACACTGGTATTATATTTTCATCAAAACAGAAGGAAATGACTCATTAGTATTATTAAAAATTTTTTGTACTTTTCATGTCTTTTTTGAGAGGTTTATGAAATCCACTTGTCTGTGTTGTTTTATACCACAATAACTTAAAATAAATATGCAACCAGCTGACTGATTACCTTTTTTTCATAAAATACTTCCAACTCTTACAATCACAGATATCTAAAAGATTGTTTAAGAAATAAGAGACAATAAGTGTAATAGTATCAATAAAGAATTGTAAGTTTATGGTGAATATTCAAACACCTGAAAACACTAGGAAACATTTTTGGTGGTAGTTTTCAACCTAATATTAAGATCTACTAGCAAGGTTAGCAACACACTGCACAGAATTACATTTTAAAAGTATCAACTGAGGAATATATTTTGTTTCTAAAGCTCATTTCTTGAGATAACACTAAAAGCATGAAATCCTTTTATGTGCAAGAATGACTCACTTACACCCATTAGAAGGGCTACTATAACAAAAAAAAAACAAAAAGAGGTATTGCTGAGGATTTGGAGAAACTGGAATCCTTGTGTACTGTTGGTGGGAATGTAAAATGGTATAGCTGCAATGGAAAACAATATGGTGGCTCCTCAAAGTGTTATAAATAAATAGAACTACCATATAATCAGCAACTTCACTCTGGGTATATTACCCCAAAGAATTAAAAGCAGGGTCCTGAAGAGTTATTGGTTTACTTAAGTTCATTCACAGCATCATTATTCATAATAGCCAAAAAGGGGAAGCAACTCAAATATCCATCAGTATATAAATAGATAAACAAAATGTGGTAAAAACATACAATTGAGTGTTATTCAGCCTTAAAAAGAAGGAAAATTCTGACATGGATGAACCTTAATGACATTATGATAGTTACATAAGATAGTCACAAAAAAGGCAAATACTCTACGATTCCACTTATAGAAGGTAGCTAGAGTAGTCAAATTCATAGACAGAAAATAGAATGTTGGTTGCTAAAGGCTGGATGGAGGGAAGTTGTAGAATGGGTATAGAATTAAAGTTTTGCAAAATGAAAAGAGTGCTGGAGATTGACTGTACAACAATATGGATGTACTTAACACCACCAAACTGTGCACTTAAAAATAGTTAAGATGGTAAATTTTATATTATGAGTATTTTACCATCATTAAAAAAATAGTGATGCACAACAGCAGCAGACTAGCTATGAAAAACACATTTAAAGCATAACAAAATCATGCCTATTTCTCTCCTACATATTTCTGTCTCAATTTAAAAATGCTGACCTCCCTCTACTTCTATTTTGCTGAGTATTTTTACCATAAATGGGTGCTTTACCTTATTAAATGCTTTTTCTGCATCTATTGATGTGAACATGTGATTTTTGTCTTTCTTTTTGTTTATGTGATGTACTATATTTACTGATTTGTGAATATTGTACCATCCTTGAATACCTGGGATGAATCCTACTTGATCATGGTGTATAATCTTATTAATGTATTGCTGAATACAGTTTGCCAATATTTTGCTGAGGATTTTAGTGTCTATGTTCATCAGTTATGCTGGCCTATTAATAGTCATTTCTTTGTTGTGTGTTTGTCTGGTTTTGGAATTACGATGATGCTGGCCTTATAAAAAGACTTTGGGAGTCTTCCCTCTTGGATTTTTTGGAATAGTTTGGGAAGAAAAGGGCTAGTTCTTCCTTATAAGTTTTCTAAAATTCTCCTGTGAAACTGTCCAGTCCAAGGCTTTTATGTGCCAACAGTTTTTTTATTACTGCTTCAATTTCACTAGCTGTTATTAGTCTCTCCTGGCTTTGTGCTTATTCTTTATCCAGTTTTGGAAGATTATATGTTTCTAGAAATTTGTCCATTTCAGCCAGGTTTTCAAATTTCTTGGCAAATACTTGTTCATTGTAATTTCTTACTATCCTTTGTAGTGTCATGGTATTAGTTGTAATTTCTCTTCTTTAATTTCTTTAATTTTGTTTATTTGGGTCCTCTTTTTTTCTATATGAGTCTGCTTGAAGTCTTGTTGATTTTGTTTATCTTTTCCAAAAAAAAAAAAAAAACAACTCCTGGAATTATTGACCCTTTGAATTGTCTTTTATTCTGTATGTAATTTAATTCTACTCTGATCTTCATTATTTCCTTCCTCCTACTTGCACTGGACCTTGTTTGTTATTGTTTCTGTAGTTCCTGTAGATGTGGGGTTAGGTTGTTTATTTGAAATGTTTCTATCTTTTTAGGTAGGTCTGTATCACTGTGAACTTCCCTCTCAGGACTGCCTTCATTGTGTCCCATATGTTTTAGACTGTTGTGGGTTCATTTTCATTTGTTTCTAGAAACTTTTTGATTTCTTCCTTGACCTCATTATTAACCAATTCATTGTTTAATAGCATGCTGTTCAGTCTCCATGAGTTTGAGTGTTTTTGAGTTTTTTCCTTGAGGTTGGTTTCTAACTTCAGGCCCTTGAGGTCTGAGAAGATACTTGATATAATTTCAATTTTCTTGAATTTGTTGAGGCTTGCTTTGTGTACTATCATGTGGTCTATCTTTGAAAATATTCCATGTGCATTAGAAAAGAATGTGTATTTTGCTTCTTTGCAATGAAAAATATATACATATATAATCAGGTAAGTCCATTTGATCTATTCATTTCTGCAATATTCTTCTTTGGAAGATCAATTTATTGTCAACAATGGGGTGTCAAAGTCCCCTACCATAAGTGCTGCTGTCTATACCTTTCTTGACGTCCTCCAAGAATGTCCTTACATAATTGGGTACTCCTATGTTGGGTGCACATATGTTTACAGTGTTTATGTCTTCTTCATGGATTCTTCCCTTGAATATTATGAAGTGTTCTTCTGTGTCTCTTTTTATGGCTTTCATTTGGAAGTTTATTTTGTCTGGTATGAGTATTGCTACCTCAGCTTTTTTTCCTGTTCATTTGCTTCCAAACATTTTTTTCAACCCTTCACTTTCAGTCTGTGTAGGTGTTTTGTTCTAAAGTGGGTCTGTTTTAGCCAGTAACATGAGGAACAAGAGAAGGGTGTCCACTTTCACTACTTCTATTCAACATAGTATTGGAAGTTCTAACCAGAGTGATCAGACAAGTAAAAGAAATAAAAGGCATCCAAATTGGTAAGGAGAAAGTAAAACTGTCATTGTTTGCAGATGAAATGATGGTGTACATAGAGAATCCTATAGATTCCACTAAAAAAACTACTCAACCAAACAAGTGAATTTGGCAAAATAGCAGCATATGAAAATCAATATTCAGAAATCAAAGGCATTTAGGTACACCAAAAATGCATATCAGAAACAAAAATTAGGGAAAAAATCCCATTGGATATAGCAACAACAACAACAAAAAAATAAAGTGCCTTGGAATAAACCTAAACAAGGAGGTAAAAGACCTGTACTCAGAAAACTACAAAACACTGAAGAAAGAAATTATGGAAGGCACAAGTGAATGGAAGCATATACCTTGTTCATGGATTGGAAGAATTAACATCATCAAAGTGTCCATACTACCTGAAGCAATCTATAGATTCAACACATTCCATATTAAAATACCAATGACTAAATTTCTTTACAAAAGTATATTGTATTGATTATGCTATTAGAGTTGTCCCATTTCTTTCTCCTCATTATCCTCCTCCATCCTGCATCCCCTCTCCCTTTAGCATCCCCCCCTTTAGTTCAGCTCTCTGGGGTGTACATAAAAGTTCTTTGGCTTCTCCATTTATTATACTGTTCTTAACTTCCCCCTATTTTCTGCCTACCAATCATGCTTCTTATCCTCCATTTTCCCTCCCCACTGATAACCCTCCATGCAATCTCCATTTCTGTGATTCTGTTCCTGTTCTAGCTGTTTGTTTAATTTTTGTTTTGCTTAATTTATGTTTTTGTTTTTTTAGGTTCAATTGTTGATAGTTGCAAGCTTGTTGTCATTCTACTGTTCATAGTTTTGTTCATCTTCTTTTTTTATGTAAGTCCCTTTAACATTTCACATAATAAGGGCTTGGTGATGAACTTAACTTTACCTCATCTGGGAAGCACTTTATCTGCCATTCCATTATAAATAATAACTTTGCTGGATAGAGTAATCTTGGATGTAGGTCCTTGTTTTTCATGACTTTAAATACTCATTTTTCCAGCCCCTTCTTGCCTGTAAGGTTTCTTTTGAGAAATCAGCTGATAGTCTTATCAGAACTCCTTCATAGGTAACTCTCTCCTTTTCTCTTGCTGATTTTAAGATTCTCTCCTTGTCTTTAATATTGGGTAATGTAATTATGATGTGCCTTGTTGTGTTCTTCCTTGAATCCAACTTCTTTAGGACTCTCCGAGTGTTCTGGACTTTCATATGTAGTTCCTTTGCCAAGTTGGGAGAGTTTTTCTTCATTATTTGTTTAAATAAGTTTTCAATTTCTTGCTCTTCCTCTTCTCCTTCTGGCACCCCTATGATTCAGATAATGGAAGATTCAAAGTTGTCCCAGATGTTCCTAAGCTCTCCTCATTTTTCTTGAATTTGTGTTTCTTCATTCTGTTTTGGTTGCATGTTTATTTCTTCTTTCTGTTCCAAATTGTTGACTTGAGTTTTGGTTTCCATCCCTTCCCTGTTAGCATGCTGCATATTTTTCTTTATTTCACTTTATATAGTCTTCATTTCTTTCTTTATTTTGCATCTGTACTCCAACATCCTATAAGCATCCTGGTTTCCAGGGTTTTGAACTCTGCAACTGATAAGTTGGCTATCTCTTCATTGCTTAGTTGTATTTTTTTCTGGAGGTTTGATCTGTTCTTTCATTTGGGTCATATTTCTTTGTCTCAGTGCACCTGTTACATTGTTAGGGGAGGAGACTTACATGTTTGTCAGGGCAGCACAGCCCACTTCACTGCCTTGTAGGGCTATATGTGGGGGAGGGGTCAGAGAGGGAACAATGCCCCTTACTCATCTCTCACCCTGCTTTTGTTCACTTTCCCTGATACCCACAAATTAATTGTGTCCATTTCATTGCTTATTCCCAGATGGGTGGGCTTGTGTACATGCTAGGACTCCATGGGTCTCTCCAATAGATTCTCCTTGTGAGAGGGAATTGTTTCCACTACCACAATCACAACAGACTTTACAGCCAGAGAATTTGAGGCTCTATTTCCCTGTGCTGGAACCCTGGGTTGTGTGGTATGTCTAGCTCCTGAATTGTTTCTCCTGACTTATCCACATGCAAATGCAGAATATGCTGGTCTACCAGCTGTCACCTTGTCATGTGTCCTCTCTGTCCTGGCTTCCCATCTATGCCCCTTCTATCAATCTGGGTGAATGTTTCTTTTTTAACTCCTTGGTTGTCAGACTTCCATGCAGTTTGATTTTCTGGCAGTTCTAGCTGTTGTCTTTTTAAACTGGTTGTTATCCTTTTTTTGGTTGTGCAAAGAAGTGAAGCACATCTACCTACACCTACATCTTGGCACAATGACATATTTCACAGATATAGAACAAACATTTCAAAAGTTTATATGGAACCATAAACAATCCCAAATAGCCACAGCAATTTTGAGAAAGAAGAACAAAGTAGGAAGTATCACAATATCTGATATCAAACGATATTACAAGGTCACTGTAATCAAAACAGCCTGGTACTGGCATAAGACAAAACACACAGATCAATGAAATAGAATATAGAGATCCTAGAAATAAAGCCATGTCTCTATGGTCAAGTAATATTCAACAAAGGGAACAGGATCATAAATTGGAGTAAAATGATCCTCTTCAACAAAATACGTTGGGAGATCTGGACAGCTACAGGCAAAAAATGAAACTTGACCACCAACTTACACCATAAAAAAATAAACTGAAGATCTATATAAGTTGTAACACCATAAAAGTTTTAGAGGAGAACATAGGCAGGGAAATTTCAGATATTCTGTGCAGCAATATTTTCACTGATATATCCCCTAAAGCAAGGAACATGAAGGAAAGAATAAACAAATGGGACTTTATCATATTAAAAGCTCCTGCATGGCTAAAGAAAACAGCAATAAAATGAAAAAAGAACCAACTGTATGGGAAAACATATTAGCCAATGATACCTTGGACAAGGGTTTGATCTCCAAATTATATATAAAGAACTCACATGACTCTACTCCAGGAAGACAAAACTCAATTAAAAAATGGGCAAAGGACTTGGACAGACACTTCTCCAAGAAGGACATACAGAGGGCCCAGAGACATATGAGAGGATGTTCAGTATCACTAGCCATCACACAGATACAAATTAAAACCACAATGAGATTCCACTTGACACTGGTGAGATGGCTATCATAAACAACAAACAACAAGAACTCACGAGGTTGTGGAGGAAAAGGGAACCCTAGTGCACTGTTGGTGGGAATGCAGACTGGTGCAGCTACTGTGGAAAACAGTATGGGGTTTCCTCAAAAAACTAAAAATGGAACTTCCTTATGACCCAGCAATTCCACTGCTGGGATTATACCCTAATAATCTTGAAACAGCAATGAAAAGAACCTATGTACCCCAATGTACATAACAGCACAATTTACAATAGTCAAGTGCTGGGAACAGCCTAAGTGCCCATCAGTAAATGAGGGATCAAAAAACTGTGGTACATTTACACAATGGAATACTTCACAACAGAAAGAAAGAAGGAGCTCCTACCCTTTGTAATAGCATGGGTGAATCTGTAGAGCATTATGCTAAGTGAAATAAGCCAGGTGGTGAAAGGCAAATACCATACAATGCTTCCTCTTAGTGCAACCTAAAAAAAAAAAAAAAAAAGTGAGCAAAATAGAACTAGAGTCACGGAAATAAAGAACAGATTGACAGTAACAGAGGGGAGGGGGATGCTGGGGGAAAATAGGAAAACAATATCAAGGAACATGTATAAAGATCCCACAGACAAAGACAATGGTGGCAGGGCAGGGAAGCTTCAATGTGGGAGGTGCAAATGGGTAGGGTGGGGGAAAGTATGGGGGGAAAAAAGGGGACAACTGTATTGTACAACAATAAAAAAATGCTGACCTTAACCTTTAACACTACAAGTCAATGTTTCATGCTCTCACCATGTCAGTGACAAAAAAAAATCTTCAGAAATTGTCAACTGTCCACTGTGAGGGTGAACATGGGAGAAGCAAAACCACATTTTAGAATCATACACTGTGTATTATTGTAGAAAGTATAATTGGTACCTATTGCCGTACATTAAAATATTATGCATGTTTACTTTATGCACAAAGGAAGTATGCATTTAGGGAATAATTTTCATTATATGAGATTTTTATCTTGCCAATTTCTGAATCTGTTTTTTTCTTAAGTTTTATAGATATAAGCAAGTTCATTTTTTGAAAGTAGATAATAGAGCTTGTAACTCTGAAAAGGACAGATTTTTAAAATTATATTTTATTGACTATGCTATTATAGTTGTCCTGGTATTTCTATCTTTGCACTCCCTCCACCAGGCAACACCCACTCCCCTCAGACAATTCCCCTACCATTGTTTGTGTCCATTGGTCATGTGTATAAGTTCTTTGGCTACTCCATTTCTTATACTGTACTTTACATCCCATAGCTATTCTGTTACTACATACTTGTACTTCTTAATCCCCTCAATTCTTCACCCATTCCCCTATACTTCACTCTAATCTGGCAACCATCAAAATGCTTTCTCTATCTATGATTCTGTCTCTGTTCTTCTTGTTTGCTTAGTTTGTTCTTTAGATTCAATTGTTGATAGATTTGTATTTTTTTGCCATTTTGCAAATATTTTACCAACTTTATGTCTCCAAACTAAACCCCATTTGAAATTCCTGCCCCTCCCCCCTCTGGTGACTGTCAGCCTGTTCTCAAAGGGGAAGGGTTTAGAGCAACAAGTATAAAAGACACATGGACAAAAACTAGGGGGGGATGGATATGGGAGGGAGGTGGGGGGGTTGGGATGGGGGGGCTAGGATGAGAGTAAAAGACAGAAAACTGTAGAAGAACAGCAATTAAAATAAAAAAATAAAAAATAAATAAAAAACAATCCAGTATAAAAAAATAAAATAAAATAAACCCCACTTGGTCATGGTGGGTGATCTTTTTAATGTATTGCTAGATCCTGTTTTTCTTAAATAAGTCACTTTAACACTTCATATAATACTAGTTTGGAGATGATGGATTACTTTAGTTTTTTTTTTCTTGTCAGGGAAGCTCTTTATTCATTCTTCAATTCTAACTGATATCTTTGCTGGGTAGAGGAATCTTGGCAGTAGGTTGTTGCTTTTCATGGCTTTGAATATTTCTTGCCAATCCCTTCTAGAATGTAAAGATTCTTTTGAGAAATCAGATGACAGTCTTATGGGAACTCCTCTGTAAGTAACTAACTTCTTTTCTCTTGCTGCTTTTAAGATTCTACTTTTATCTTTAACTTTTGGCATTTTAATCATGATATGTGTTGGAGTGGGCCTCTAAATTCATTTTGCCTGGGACTCTATGCTTCCTGGATTTGCACATCTATTTTCTTCACCAAATTGGAGATGATTTCTTTCATAATTTGTTCAAATATGTTTCTAATTTCTTGCATTTTCTCTTTTCCTTCTGGTACCCCTACGATGCAAATGTTGGACCTCTTAAAGTCATCCCATAGGCTACTTGTACTATCTTCATTTTTCTGGATTATTTTTTCTTCTTGTTCTAATTCATTATTTTTTGCTTCCTTATGTTCCAAATCATTGATTTGATTCTTGGCTTCATCTGCTCTACTGTTGTTTCCCTGTAAATTGTTCTTTATTTCAATTAGGGTATCCTTCATTTGTGACTGGATCTTTTTTATGCTGCTGAGGTCCTCACTAACTTCCTTTAGCATTCTTATAACCAGTGTCATCTGATATATTGCTTATTTCCATTTTGTTTAGTTCATTTTCTGGAGTTTTTTATCTGTTCTTCTTTGTCTCTTTGTTTTGGCAGCCTATCTGTGTTTGTTTCTATGTATTAGGTAGAGCTGCTTTGACTCTATGTCTTGGTAGTGTGACCTAATATAGTAGGTGTCTGTAGAGTCCAGTGGCACAGCCTCCCCTATTATCCAGCTTGGGTACCCATGATGATCAACAGCCTCTTCTTGTAGTTGAGCCTTGGTTGCTGTTGGCAGATCAATGGGAGGGATTTACCTTGGTCAATCAGCTGCAAGGATTGACTGTGACCACTTACCACAAAATATCACCCTCCAGGAAGGAATAGCTGTGCAGAGACAGGGCAGTGGTATTTTGACATGGTTTGTAGCTGTCCACTGTGTGTGCTGGCCCTCAGGTTTCCCAGATAGTGCAGGCCAAGGTCAACCCACACCTGTGTTTGCCCTGGGGCCACCATGCCTGAGCAATAAAGCCATATAAGATGGCTGTTACTTGTGCTGGGCTTGGAGATTCCCAGGCAAAACCAAGCTGAGATTCTAATCTAGCTGCTGCTAGTGTTGGGACTGGGAATTACTGCGGCTAGCTATTGCTTGTTTGGTAGGATTTACAAAGTTGTGAAGCATGAACCAAGACCAGCCATTCACATGGGAAAGCAGTTTGATTGGGTCTGTAAGTTGGGTAGGAGCAGAGTCTCTGGGGATTTCCAAGGCAGGTCAAACAGTGTTAGCCAGTTTGATGGAATCTCAGATATGGCATTAGCCTGCTAGCTCTCTCTCTCTCTCTCTTTTTTTTTTTTAGGATTTAGAAAAGGGACAATGGCCACTGCTCACCTTGAGCCAGACACTTCATTTTCTCCCTGTATACCACAGGTGTCTTCAAGCTGCTACCCAGTGCTAGATCTCAGAGGGAGTGAGTCTGAGTATGTGAGTCTCTGGGTGGGTTCTTTAAGAGGAATTGCATGGGCTTTAGTGGTTTCTTCCACTGACTCTATCCCTGCTGAATTTTGCAGCCAGAAGTTGTGGGAACTTATATTCCTCACACTGGAACCCTGGGCTGGGGTCCTGGTGTGAGGCTGGACTCCTCACTCCTGAGATATACCTCCCCAATTTATACCCACCAAACATGGGTGTGGAAGCAGCCCATTCCACATCTGCACCCCTCCTATCAGTCTGGTTGGATATGGTTTCTTCAATTCCATGAAGTTCAGCTTCCATTCAACTAAATTTCTGATGGTTGTTCTATATTTTAGTTATAATTTTGATGTGGTTGTGTGAAGAGGTGAGACATGTCTGCCTATGCTGCTATCTTGACTGAAAGGCTAATTGTTTTTTGTTGATTATTTTTTAAATAAATAAATAAACATGTTCTCAACAAAATATTTGAAAACTGGATTGAACAATCCATTAAAAAGATCACCCACCATGATCAAGGGGAATTTAGTTTGGAGATGTAAAGTTGGTAAAATATTTACAAATCAATTAATGTGATAAACCACATGAACAAAATAAATGATAAAAATCACATGATTATGATGCGGACACCAGCCAGCAGTATCCACAGCCTTATGGATGAAACAAGACAAATGCACATGGGCTACCGAGTCCTGTAGAGGAGGAAAAGGGATGGCACGACCACTCTTTCAAGGGGAGAGCATCCCGACTCTTGCCTTGACAAGCTTTTATTGGCTTTAGTTTGCATAGTAATACAGGACATATATGGAGAGCTCATCAATCATTGTCAAGCAGTAATGATCAAATAGATAATATTCAGAGAACTCTGAGGGCCTATTTTGAGTCAGGGTCAAATAACTAAAGGGTCATAAAACTTTGGGGAAGCAAACTCATTTCATGCTTTGACCCTTATCATTTAAATTGAGGGTATTAGCAAAGCAGATTTCACAAAATTTTATGCATTCTTTCTTAGGCCTGATGCCCTAGGGAACCCACCCTTTCCAGTACAGGGCCACACCCACCTCCAGCATTGTTTCAGGCTTAAGTCAGGCAGGGGAAACAAGGCAGCCAAGAGATTAGGAGACTTCTTGCAGACAGAATGAGGACTTAGGCTATGTCAAAGCTATGGGGTGAGGTTCCATCACCCCCTTTTTCTGTAGATCCCCAAGTCCTTCCCTGAAGGCCCCCTCATGATGATGCCTGTCTTAGGTCATCCCTCCTTGAGGAATCTTCTCCATCATTGACTAACCAGTCATGCACTGGAGGGCAGGCAGGGTAAAGTAAAGTGGGCAGAGGTGGTGCTCCTGCCAGGGAAATAAGCTTTGTATCCTTAGTGGCTTAGGGTCTCAAGGTCTGGCACCCAGCCCTAGCCATGGAGGCTTACAGCTTCTGAAACTAGGCAGGGTGGTTCCCAACATGATTGTATCAATAGATACAGAAAAAGCATTTGTTAATAACTGGCATCAATTTATGAATAGAAACTCTCAGCAAAATGGGAATCAAGGTTATGTACTGCAACATAATACAGGCCATATATGACATACCCAAAGCCAACATCATACTCAATGGGAGAAAGTTAAAAGCATTTCCTTTAAGATCAGGAACAATACAGGGATGTCTGCTTTCATCACTCTTATTCAACATAGTACTAGAAGTTTTAGCCACAGCAATCAGACAAGAAGAAGAAACAAAAGGCTTCCAAATTGGAAAAAAGAAGTGAAACTGTTATTATGTGTAGATGACATGATACTGTATATAGAATATCCTAAAGACTCCTGAAAAACTACTAGAACTGATAAATAAATTCAATAAAGTAGGAAAATACAAAAATAATATTAAGAAATCAGTGGTAATTTTATACACCAATAGTGAACTATCAGAAAGAGTAACTAAGAAAATAATCTCATTAAAACACAACAAAATAAATAAAGTACCTAGGAATAAATTTAACCAAGTAAAAGATCTATAATCAAAAAATTATAGGCTAATGAAGACAGGAATATAAAAATAAGTGGAAGCATATACCATATTCTTGGGCAGAAAGAATTAACATCACTAAAATGTCCGTATTACCCAAAGCAGTCTGCAGAGTAAATGTGATTCCTATTAAAATACCAATGGCATATCTTGCAGAACTAGCATATTAAAAAGGTTTATATGGAACCACAAAAGACCCCAAGTAGCCTTGTCAATCTTGAGAAAAAAGAAGAAAGTTGGAGGTATTATGATACCTGATATCAAACTATACTATAAAACTATAGTAATCAAAACTGCATGGTACTGGCATAGAAACAGGCATATAGATCAATAAAGCAGAGTAGAGAGCCCAGAAATAAACCCACACCTTTAAGTCAATTAATACTTCACAAAGGAAGGAAGGACATAAAATGGGGTAAAGATAGTCTATTCAGTAAACGGTATAGGGAAAATTGGACAGATATATTAAAAAAACCATATTCTTACACCATATACATGAATAAACTCAAAATAAATTAAAGACTTATATGTAAGTCACAAAACCATAAAAATCCTAGAAGAAAACATAGGTAGTGAAAACTCAGACATTGCCCATAGCAATATTTTTTCTCATATATCTCTTTAGGAAAGGAAAAGAAAAGAAAAATCAAACAAGTGGGACTGCATCAAACTAAAAAGCTTTTGCACAGCAAAGGAAACCATCATTAAAGAGAAAAGGGAACCCACAGAATGGGAGAACACACTTGCCAATGATATATTTGATAAAAAGTTAATTTGCAAAATATGTAAAGAACTTAAACACCTCAAAACAAAGAAAAAAATTCATCCAATTAAAAATTGGCAAAGTAGGACTTCTGCCCAGATGGAGGCACAGATAGATGTGCTTCACTTCCTCACACAAACAAAAGAAGAACAACAACAAATTTAAAGATAAAAAACAGTGAGAACTGCCAGAAAATCGAACTGTATAGAAGTTGGACAACTGAGGAGCTAAAGAAGAAACATTCATCAAGATGGGTAGGAAGGGCAGAGATGGGAAGCTGGGGCAGAGAGGAAAATGGGCAGTGGCTGGTGGACCGGGTGGGCAAGGCAGCAGCTGGAAGATGGGGCAGTCCCACATTCATGTGCAGATAAACTGGGAGAATCAACGTGGGAGTGAGACATACCATGCAACCCAGGGTTCCAGCATGGGGAAATAAAGCCTCAAAACTGCTGGCTGTAAAAACCTATTGGGGTGGCACCTGTGAGAGAAACTCCCAGTCCCACAAGAGAGTCTGCTGGTGGGACCCACAAAGAATTAGAATGTACACAAACCCACCCATCCAGGAATCAGCACCAGAGAGGCTCAATTCACTTGTGGGTAGCTTGGGATGTGACTGAAAGAGGGGTAGGAGTGAGCAAGCATCACTGTTTCCTCTCTGACTCCATCACAGACAGTACCACAAAGCAGTGAAGTGGATTTCCCTATCCTGGCAAATACTAATGGCTCTGCCCCTTACAATGTAACAGGTGAGCCAAGACAAAAAAAAATATGGCCCAAATGAAAGAAGGGATAAAGACTCCAGGAAAAGAACTAAGTGAGGAGGATATAGCCAACCTATTAGATTCAGAGTTCAAAAACACTGGACACCAGGACACTGGACACCAGGATGCTCAAAGGAATGACTGAGTACAGATGCAAAATAAAGGAAGAAGTGAAGGTTATACAAAGTGGAATAAAGAAAAATATGCAGCAGGCACCCAAATTGGAAAGGAGGAAACAAAACTGTCATTGCTTGCAGATGACATAATAGTGTACATGGAAAATCTGGTAGACTCTGCCAAAAAACTGCTTGACCTAATAAATGAACTTGGCAAAACAGTGGGATATAAAGTAAATATCCAGAAATCAAAGGCATTTTTGTACACCAACAATGAAATATCATTGAAAAATAAAGAAATCAGGAAAAATACCCCATTTGATACAGCAAAAAGAAAAATAAAATACCTAGGAATAAACCTAACCAAGGAGGTAAAAGACCTATACTCAGAAAACTACACAACACTGAACAAAGATATTAAGGAAGACACAAAAAATGGAAACATATACTGTGTTCATGGATTGGAAGAATTAACATCATCAAAATGGCCATAGTACCCAAAGCGATTTATAGATTCAATGCAATCCCTATTAAAGTACCAATGACATATTTCACAGATATAGAACAAACAATTCAGAAATTTATATGGGAGAAAAGGTACAGAGAATAAGTAGCATTGACGGTGGGTAGAAAATAAACAGGGGGAGGGCAAGAATAGTGTGGGAAAAATAGAAGCTAAAGAACTTATGAAACATGGACATGAACTAAAGGGGGGCATGTGGGTGGGGGGGTGTGAAGGGTGGAGGGGAATGATGGGAAAGAAATGGGACAACTGTAATAGCATAATCAATAAAATATAATTAAAAAATAAAATTAGGGGACTTCCGGTCAAGATGGAGGCATAGGTGGACACACTGTGCCTCCTTTCACAAACAAAATTAAGGACAACAAAGATTTAGACACAAGAAAACAACCAGAACCGATACAAAATTGAAATGTACAGAAGTCCAACAACCACTCATCCAGACCAGTAAGAGGGGCAGAGTTGCGGCAGAAAAAAGTGGAGGTGAGGACAAGGTACACAGGCAGCAGTGGCTGGCAGATCCCAGGTGTACAGATGGTGGCTAACAGACCCCAGGGGCACAGGCAGCAGCTAGAGACCCTGGGCATGGGGTAGCAACTGTGCAGACAGTGAGGCTGTGCAAGGCAGCTGGCTGACCAGGTGATCCCACATTTGTGCACAGATAATCCAGGTGAAGGGGAAGCAACAGAAGGGACTGGAACCCAAGAGAGAGTGGAGCAAGCACCATTGTTCCCTCTCGGACCCTGCCCCCACATACAGCATCACTACCCAGTGACTGGGCTGCCCCACCCTGGGGACCTAATAGCTGTGACTAGACCAAAACAAAAAACAAAACAAGCAAACAAGAAAAACCCAGAAACAAAAATGGCTCAAACCAGAGAACAAATTAAAGCCCCAGAGCCAATTCATCTAAGCGACCAAGAATTAGCCAACCTATCAGATGTACAGTTCGAAGCCTTGGTGATCAGGATGCTCACAGAATTGGTTGATTTTGCTCACAAATTAGATGAAAAAATGAAGGCTACAATAAGTGAAATGAAGAAAAACGCACAGGAAACCAATAGAAATGGGAGGAAAACTGGGACTCAAATCAATGGACTGGACCAGAAGGAAGAAAGAAACAACCAAACAGAAAAGAAGGAAGACACAAGAATTCAAAACAATGAGGAGAGGCTTAGGAACCTCCAGGACATCTTTAAATGTCCCAACATCTGAATTATAGGGGTACCAGAAGGGGAAGAAGAGCAACAAGTGGAAAATTTATTTGAACAAATAATAAAGGAGAACTTCCCCAATCTGGTGAAGGAAATAGACTTCCAGGAAGTCCAGGAAGCTCACAGAGTCCCAAAGAAGTTGGACCCAAGGAGGAACACACCAAGGCACATCATCATTACATTAGCCAAGATTAAAATGAAGGAGAGAATTCTAGAAGCAGCAAGGGATAAGGGCATAGTCACCTACAAAGGAGTTCCCATCAGACTGCCAGCTGATTTCTCAAAAGAGACCTTCCAAACAAGAAGGGGCTGGAAAGAAATATTCCAAGTCATGAAAGTCAAGGACCTACATCCAAGATTGCTCTATCCAGCAAAGCTTTCATTTAGAATGGAAGGGAAGATAAAGTGCTTCTCAGATAAGGTCAAGTTAAAGGAGTTCATCATCACCAAGCCCTTATTATATGAAATGTTAAAGGGACTTATCTAAGAAAAAGAAGATAAAAAATATGAACAGTAAAAAGATAGCAAACTCACAGGCCACTGCTTCCTGCCTCTTCAGGAATCAGATTTTCTTTTTCAGAATCTTTAGGGGACAGTCTGAAGAATTCTCCAATTCTTTTTTGGCATTTAGGAGTTGGGTGCAGACAAAATGGATTCCCTCCTGCATACTTCTTTTCAGCTATAAAATGCAAACAGATGGAACTAAATAAAAGCTAAGAATACAATAGCCATCCCTTAAAGGGAAACAGTTTCTTAATATCAAATCTAAAGGATATTAAATGATATTAGTACCATTTTAAAATATAGAATTGGAAAATGTGACTAAAAAGTATCAGTGTAATGTATAACAATACTGTTTTATAGTTATACTTTAGCCTCAGAAAATAGCATTAATAGAGTTTTTACAACTGGAAAATATTTTTTCATATTTTGTCTATAAGTAGAGCTATTCGAATAGCCTTATATACTGCCATAATAAAGTATGACGCACTTTTCCTAATATAAGGTAACACCCTGTAGTATAAACTGCCAAATTTTTACTTAATAAGATCATTTAGTTAAAACTCATATAAAAATAGGCTAAAACATGTGCAGCAGTGAACATTTCCACATAAACAGGTTACACTCTTCAAAGCTCTTGGCTCCTTTTCAGTTCATAAGGTAAATCCAATTCTTGATTATTATAAAACAGTAATCTAAAGGAAAAATTGAGAGAAAACTCCTGTCCTTTTTATGAAGTAATGATTAGAATACCAAGAGGAGCAAAGTATTATATTATTACATATATCTTTTGTTTGAAAAACATTTGTTACATACTCTAGCTATTAAAAAAATGATAAAAATACTTCCATATATACTGTCTGAAATTATATTGCTTGTACTTTTTAAAAAATAAAATGGTCTTTAAATAATAAAAAAATAAAATTAGAAAAAGAAAGAAATTTATATGGAACTGTAAATGACCCTGAATAGCTGCAGCAATTTTGAGAAAGAAGAACAAAGCAGGAGGGATCACAATACCTGATATCAAACTGTATTATATGGCTACTGTAATCAAAACAGCCTGGTACTGGCATAAAAACAGGCACACGCACCAATGGAACAGAACAGAGAGCCCAGAAATAAACCCAAGTTTCTGTGGTCAATGAATGTTTGACAAAGGGGAAAGAAGCATAAATTGGACTACAGATATCCTCTTCAACTGATAGTGTTGGGAGATCTGGACAGCTCTTCCAACAAATGGAGTAAAGATATCCTCTTCAACTAATAGTGTTGGGAGATCTGAACATGCAAAAAAGTGAAACTTGATCACCAAATACACAACACTAAATTCAAGGTGGATAAAAGACTTAAATAAAGTCATGACACCATGAAAGTCCTAGAGGAAAACACAAGCAGGAAAATCTCAGACATTCCATGCAGCAACATCTTCACTGATATGTCCACTAAAGCAAAGGACATAAAGTAAGGAATAAACAAATGAGACCTCATCAAACTAAAAAGCTTCTGCATGGCTAAAGAAAATAGCATTAAAATGAAAAGAGAACCAACTGTATGGGAAAACATATTCTCCAGTGATATCTCAGACAAGGGTTTAATCTCCAAAATATATAAAGAACTTACATGACTCCACTCTAAGAAGACAAGCAACCCAATTAAGAAATGGGCAAAAGACTTGAACAGACACTTCTCCAAGGAAGACATACAGAGGATCCAGAGACACATGAAAAGTTGCTCAGTATTGCTAGCTATCAGAGAGATGCAAATTAAAACCACAATGAGATACCACTTCACACCAGTCAGAATGGCCATCATAAACAAAGCAACAAACAGCAAGTGTTGGGGAGGTTGTGGAGAAAAGGGCACCCTATGCACTGTTGGTGGGATTGCAGACTGGTACAACCACTATGGAAAGCAGTATGGAATTTTCTAAGAAAACTAGAAATGGATCTACCTTTTGACCCAGCAATCCCACTGCTAGGATTATATCCTATGAACCCTGAAACACGAGTCCAAAAGAACCTGTGCACCCCAATGTTCATAGCAGCACAATTTACAATCACCAAGTGCTGGAAGCAACCTAGGTGCCCATCAGTAAATGAATGGATGAAAAAACTATGGTACATTTACACAATGGAATTCTATGCAGCAGAAATAAAGAAGGAGCCCCTGCCCTTTGCAACAGCATGGATGGAACTGGAGAGCATCATGCTAAGTGAAATAAGCCAGGCGGTGAAGGACAAATACCATATGATCTCACCTTTAACAGGAACCTAATCAACAAAACAAACAAGCAAAATGTAACCAAAGACACTGAAATTGAGAACAGGCTGACAGTCACCAGAGGGGAGAGGGGAGGGAATTTCAGGGGAAAAGGGGAAGAGTTTACAGTAACAAGTATAAAGGACACATGGATAAAAACCAGGGGGGTGGAAATGGGAGGAAGGTGGGGAGGGCTGGGGCAGTGGGCTGGGTTGGGAGTAAAAGACAGAAAACTGTACAGGAACAACAATTAAAATAAATTAAAAAAAGAAAAAGAAAATTCACATCAGCACACTCTCGATCATTTGCATGACCAACTTAAAATCCAGTAGCACCAAAGATTGTACATCCATATCTATGTTTATAATTATATTATTTCAAATAATAGATATATAATTGCTGTTAGCCAATAAAAAAAAGAATGCACACAAAATATAAAGCAGCTTTGGCTTGGTGGCTCAGTTGGTTGGAACATCATTTTGTACACCAAATGATTGCATGTTTGATTCCTGGTCAGGGTGCATACCTAGTGTACAGCTTTGATCCCTGGTCAGGGCACATACAGGAGGCAACCGATAGATGTTTCTCTGTCAAATCAATGTTTCTCTCCCAAAATATCCACAGGAAATCTACTAGTGGTAACAAAAAAATGGAGCAAATTTGTAAACCATGATATTAACATACAAAAATCACTTGTGTTTCTATATACCAGCAATGACAATCCACAAAAGAAATTAATAGGCAATTCCATTTTCAATAGCATCTAAAAGAACTGAATACTTGGAAATAAACTTAACTCAGGATATGAAAGACTTGTACACTGAAAACTATAAAGAATCAGTGAAAGAAACTTTAAATGTTCAAGTAAAGGAAAGGGCATTCTGTGTTCATGTATTAGGAGACAAACTGCTGAGATGTTAACACTACCTAACTGAGCTCATATTCAATGCGATTTCAATAAAAAATTTCATCACCACTTTTTACATAAATAAAAAAGCTAGTCATCAAATTCACATGGAATTGCAAAGAGCCCAAAATAGCCAAAACAATGTTGAAAAGTAAATTGGAGGACTCATACTGCTGATAAAGGATATACACCCAGAATGTATATCCCCAAAAGAGTTTAAAACTCTTAAATTAAAAAAAAACCCACAAACAACTGTATTTTTTTTTTTTGAAGGGAGCAAGAGATCTGAAGATATGGCCCCAAAGAAAATAAATAGATAGTAATAAGCATATGAAATAAATGCTCCATGATATTAGCCATGAGGAAACTACAAATTAATACCTCAATGAAATACCAACATTTACTTATTAGAATGATTAGCATAAAAAACACTTGTAAACTGTCAGATCTTTTGTGGCATGTGAATAAACAAACTGCACTGTAGTCATAAATGAAGTACTAAAGGGAGGGAGGTGGGTTTGGAGGGGTGGGGGGAGGTGAGGGTAGAAAATACGGACAACTGTAATGAACAACAGTAAAATAAATTTTTAAAAAAGTAACACACTGTTTATTCAAGCACTATGAATGAATCTTAAATTATTCTGAGTTCTTCTAAACTATCAATTCTAAGCAAGTAACTGTGCCCCTGCTTCCCTGGCAGGCTCTGCAGCCCAAACAGAAGTAACTTTGAGCACTAGAGAAGGGAGGTGTTTGGTGGAACTGAGAGGGAATTCTGGGGAGCAGGGGTCCTGACCCAGCTGCCTACACACAGGTGGCAGGTTTGGCATCAGCACCTTCAAGACTGTTTACTTTCTTTTTCTTTCAAGTCATACAAAATGTAGTAAAAAAATGTAAGAGGAGAAAATAGGCCACCATATTGATCCAGATCCTTACCAATTCTGTTTCTCTTCGTTTCTACAGTTGCCAACTTCCCTTTTCTAAGAAATACCGTGAAGTTTCTGCCTTCTCATTCTCCTGGACCACCCCTTCACTTCTAGCTTCCTATGTATATACAACTTTTCAGCCAAGAAGCAAAATGAGAAGTAGATTTCAGAATTTCAAGTCCCTCTTCTGTATTCTCTGGCAACTGAACAAAGCTTGTGTGACAGTCTCTGGGGTTTCACGTTTGTCTTCGTCACACCTCACAAACAAAAGACCCTGCTTCGGACTCAAACAAAAGGCTTATGGCTTCCATAAGGACCCAGTTGATGGTCCAACAGTTTTGTGGCAAAGCCATGGTGGGGCCCTGACAGCAAGGCTCTTCCCACTAAAGCCACAGAGGAGCCCGGGAGATGAGAGTTAGGTAGGTGGTTTGGTATCCATGGGGGTGATGTCAACATCAGAGGCTGACTGGGGAGCCCGTGGATGTGCCGGTTGAGGAGCCCTGCACTCACTGTAGAGGTGATTGGCAGGTTGGTGGGAGGGGTACTAAAAATAGCGACAGGAGCAGTCCTTGCTTCAGGCAAGGGGGAAGAATAGAGAGTCTCTGGAGTTCTGGAGCCAGAGATGGCCTCAGCCTCTCCCTGAAAAGCACTACTGATGGGCTGAACAGAGCTTTCTTCTCTGCTTTGATGTCTCCCACCCTGACTCTGAACTGCAGCTTAGGAAGGGGTGGTGTGGGGGGTGGGGCGACAGAGGGCGGGGCAGCCTCAGAGGTTCCCTGCACCTTCAGGGCAGCAGAGGAACCTTGTGTTTGTGGGGCCTGGAACTGTCACCGGGAAGAGGCTCCTTCCTTCAGGAAGGAGCAGGATCATTTCTGCCCTCTGGTGCTATCTCGGTTCTTTTCAGGCTGGCTCTTCCTCTGCGAAAACCCAGAAGCTGAGGAGGGAGCCTGTGGGCCCTCCTGGCCCACTGTCTCTAAGGACCTCTGGGGCAGCCTGGTATCCTCCGCCTCTCCACTGGTGGGAAGCCTCAAGTGGAGCTCTGAGAGCTGCTGATGACATTTCTTCGGAGGCTCATCACAGAGGCCTGGGATTGTCCGAGGCATGCATTTTCTGGGCTCTGGGCATGGAGGACTCTCTGCAGAGGCCCAGGCCTGGGCATGAAGGAACAGAGGGCTCCCTGGACCCCCAGGGGCGTGAAGGAAGACTCTGCTTCCCTAGAGCCATCAGGGCCCCTCCCCTGACTGGTCTGCCTCTCTAGGACTGCACAGTCTCCCACCCACTTTGCCATCTCTTGCCCACTTTCACCACAGGCCCTGCGATGGCAACCCCTGCAGATTGAGGTAAAGATCCCCAGGAAAAAACGCAGGGCCTGCAGGAACCTGAAACATAATCACAGAGACCTTGTGACACAGCATGGTCAAATCAGCAGATGGTTACCGGATGGCCTTCGAGCAGATGGTGGTGAATGGACAACTCGGTGCTGCTGCCACTGATGGACAAAGAGCACTTGAGGTTGTGTTGAGTTTATCCTTGGAGAGAGAGACCCCAGGGAGCTCCTTTAGCTGCCAGCACTGTTGAAAGCCAAGAGCTGGCTGTCAGGCCGGTTGCTAGAATACACTTGGAATGGGAGGGGCGGGGGGGGGGCGGCGACGGTTGCTGTTGGTTCACGCGTGTGCCAGTGCGCCTCAGTTCTGGGGGGAGGGGCGCAAGGACCAGTGGCTTACCCCTTCCTCCATTTCCCCTTCTTCCTTAATAAGATTCTAATTTTATTTTACAACAGTGATGTGATCACCTGAATTAAGTGCTGATACATGACTATGTTTACTAAGACCTTTGTAGCACAGGATCCCCAAACCAGGGAGCTGCTTAAGTGTTCGCGATATTCCAGAAAAACAAACAAACAAGCATCCGGTGGACCAGCTGATGAGGACATGCTGTTTAATACTCACATTACAGGAGCGTGCACTGAGGGGTGGCCGGTGGATGCGAGAGAGACTGCACCTCCTCCAGGCTGAGGCTCCGTTATAAGGGGTCCCAGACAAAGGAGGCATGTGTGACTCCTACCTATGACTCTAAACTACATCACCTCAGTGTGTATGTGCAGCAAGAAGCAGTCACAGGACAAGAAGCCACTCCCAAAAGGATATAAGGAGGGAGTTACAATCCATTCCCAAAACAAAACAGATTCCTTCTGGCCAGTGGCCATCTTGACCAGCCCTCAGTCATGGGAAGGGGGAATGGTGGTGTCCACTGACTCCACAACCTATGGTTAATTTAGTAGCTTATTTCTGATATCAAGAGCAAATAATTAGTTTCCTTTTCCCTTCATAGAAACATGTCCAAATAGGAGTCGAATCTTGCTTTTACAAAATATACATTTGTAATGCACTCTATTTTATAAAGCAAGAGTAATAAAAGGAAGGAAAAGCATACAAAGCGAAGTATGGATGATTTGATTTGGGTGCTCTTTCTCTTTTTTTTTGGTTAGTCTAATGGTTTTTCAATTTTGTTTATATTTGCAAAGAAACAAATATTAGTTTTGATACATTATTTTCTTGTTCTGTACTTGACATTTACTTCTTTTTAAAAAAGATTTTATTTATTTTTAGAGAGAGAGAAAGGGAAGGAGAAAGAGAGGGAGAGAAACATCAACGTGTGGTTGCCTCTCATGCACCCCCAAACCTGGCTTGCAACCCAGGCATGTGCCCTGATTGGGAATCAAACAGGGGATACATTGGTTCATAGGCCAGTGCTCAATCCACTGGGCTACACCAGCCAGGGCCATTTATTCCTTCTTAAGTCTCCATTATATCCTTCCTTTCTCTAAGTTTATGCTTAGTTTTTTCTAGTTTTTTTCTTTCTTGTAGTGTAAAGTTATTTGAGATACTTCTCTTTTTTCCTTAATGTACATTTTCATTACGACAAACTTTCCTGTGAAACATCCTTTGCAGTTTTGTATGCTGTTTTGGTATGTTGTTTCCACTTACATTTTTCAAAATGATAAAAAAATTTTCTTTTGATTTCCTATAGATCCACTGGTTGTTCAAGAGTGTGTTGTTTAATTTTCATGTATTTAATATTTTCCAGCTTTTCTCATCTTATTTATTTCTAGTTTCACACTATTGTGATTAGAAAAGATTCTTGGTATGATTTCAGTTTTCTTAAATTTGCTTAGACTTGTTTTGTGGCCTACCATAATATTTATTTAAAAAAATATTCCCATAGGTACTTGGAGAAAATGTGTATTCTGCTTCTGTTGAATAGAATATAATGTACACATCTGTTCAGTTTGATTTGGTCTATATTGTTGTTCAAATCTGCTGTTTTCTTGTTGTTTTGATAACCTTTCTTTTTTAAATTATATTTTATTGATTATGCTATTACAGTTCCAATTTTCCCCCTTTGTCACCCTCCACCCAGCACCCCCTACTCCCTCAGGCAATCCCCACATCATTGCTTATGTCCATGGCTAATCTATTTGTGAGAATGAGGTATTAAAGTCCTCAACTATTATTGTATTAGGTTTTTTTTTTTAGTTTTACTAGTAATCACTTTATATATTTAGGTACTTCAGTGTGAGGTGCATAAATATTTGTAATTGGTTTATCTTTTTGATGGAGATGGATTGAACTCTTTATCATTACACAGTGACTTTCTTTGTCTCCTGTTTGTATCTTAAAGTCTGTTTTGTTATAAGTATAGCCTTTGCTGTGGTCCTTTAGTACCATGTTTCAAATACCTTTATCCACTTTTTTTCTGTCAGTCTGTGTGTATCTTTATAGATAAAATGAATGTCTTATAGGCAGCATATCACTGGAACTTACTGTTTTTTATCCTTCCAGCCAGTCTATGTCTTTTGATTGAAAAATTCATTTTTTTACCTTTTTATTAAAAAAATTTGTTGTTCTATTACAGTTGCCCCAATTTTCCCCTATTGCTCTCCCCTGCCCCACCCCTCACTCCCACCATCAGTCCCCACCCTGTTGTCCATGGGCATGGGTCATTTATACCTGTTCCTTGATTTGTCCCTTCCCCTTTTCCTTCCCCTTATCCCCTCATCTTTTCCCTCTGGTCACTGCCAGTCTGTTCCATGTTTCCATGCCTGTGGTTCTATTTTGTTCATTAGTTTGTTTTGTTTATTAGATTCCTCTTATAGTTGAGATCATAGCTATTAAAATACCAATGGCATATTTCACAGATCTAGAACAAATACTCCAAAAATTTATATAGAGCCAAAAAAGACTGCCAGTGGCCTCAGCACTCTTTTTTTTTTTTTTTGGTAAAATACATATTAAGAAATTCTGACAAAGCCTCAGCATTCTTGAGAAAGAAGAATAAAGTAGGAAGGATCACAATATCTGATATCAAACTATGCTACAAGGCCACTATAATCAAAACAGTCTGATAATGGCATAAGAATAGACACATAGATCAATGGAACAGAATAGGGAGCCCAGAAATAAAACCATGTCTCCACCGTCAACTAATATTTGACAAAGGGGACATGAGCATACAATGGAGTAAACATAGCCTCTTCAATAAGTGGTGCTGGGAGAACTGGACTGGTACATGTGAACAAATGAAACTAAACCACCAACTTACACCATACACCAGAATAAACTCAAAATGAATTAGAAGACTTAAATGTAAGTCATGACATCATGAAAGTCCTGGAGGAAAACATCCGAGGTAAAACTTCAAATAATCCATGTAGCAATATTTTTTGCCAGTATATCTCCCAGGGCAAGGGAAATAAAGAAAAAATATGGAACTACAAAAAATTAAAAAGCTTCTCTACAGCTAAAGAAACCATCATCAAAATGAAAAGGCAACTGAGTGTATGGGAAACCATATTTGCCAATGATACATCAGACAAGGGTTTAATCTCCAAAATATATAAATAACTCATACAACTCAACACCGGAAGATAAACAATCCAATTAAATAACGTGTGACGGTCCTGAATAGACACTTCTCTAAGGAGGATATGAAGTTTCTTAATTTGTAGTCTTTCTTTACATAAAAATATTTTGTTTCTCTGACAGGGTAATTTCAAATGACCTATCTTTTAGTTTATGCTTTCTTCTGCTTGCTTTACTGTTGAAACTCTTTATTGTAGTCTTCAATACAGTCACTGCTTTTTTTTAGGCTTCTATTACTTTGTTGATGTTCTCATTTTATTCATACATTGTTTTCCTAATGTTTTTTAATGTGTGTCTGTGCTTTTGTGGTTTATTAAAATTCTTCAAGAGCACTATTCTGATTTCTTTGTGAAGAGGTATACAGATGATCATTTCTTTAGAGCCAGTTACGGAAATTCACTGGTGCCCTTTTGTCATGTCATTTACCTGATTCTTGTGGTATCTGACTTGTTGTGTTGGTATGTGTGTATTTGAGTAAATGGTCTCTTCATTCCAAATTTACAGGTTTGCTTTAGCAGTACTTCACTAGTCAACTCAGGTTAGGATTCTAGACAGCACACTATTTACTGGTGTAATTAATGCTTGTTATTGGGGTCTGTACTTGGGTGAGGCCATTTCCTGAGCTCTGAGGTCAGTGGGTGTCACTGGACAGGAAGATTTAGATAATACTGCTTTCTTGGTTCCATACCCACATGTAGAATGGGGTCTGTAGTTGTCTTAACTCATTAGTCATCTTCTTAGGTATCTAGCTAGTAGTAGATGCAGCCATATAAACTATTTTCCTGCTTACACAAGGCAGTAAGCCAGACTCAAAAGCTATCCTACTTCATTGGTCAGGGACCTAAAAGAAGCATAACTGTTCACCAAGTTCCCTGGCCATACAGGGCTACTGCCTAGGCTCTGCTGATAGAGAAATTTGCTGGCTTAGTCTCTATGTGGGCACCACTGTACACAGGGCACTAGGATGGGCTGTGTGGCTTAACAGATGTTCTAGTTAGGCATTCAGGTTAAAGAAAACTGGGAGTATATTTACCAGTAGATAGGGACAGAAATTTGCTTTTCTGCCTGAGTGAGGGCATATAATGAGGCTCTGAGGCTTGTGTTGCTTTTTGGTTGGGACCAGAATCAGGAAGAATCACCCAGTAAGCTCTCTGGCCAGACAAAACCAGTGGCTTGGCTCTGCAGATGTGCAGAATCACTGGCTGGATCTCTACTCAGGGACCAGAGGGACCAGTGAGAGGACAAGGTCTGACAATATCTCAGTGCTGCTTGCTAGAAGACTTGCCTGCCTTCTCCATCCCAATCATATTCCATTATCAAGATCTGTAGCTTTCTCATATGATCTCAGTCAGGAGAGACCTCATGGGCCTCCTGGGAAGCATCCTCTAATGCTGGGGGAAGTTGAATGTCTACCCTGTGCTCTGTCTCTTCCAAGGAAAAACCCTAGACCATGGTACAGGCTCTTTCATTCAGAACTATGATGGCATGGGGAAAGGGTTCTATGGTCGGAGTATAGCCTTTATTATGGTCCTTCTCTGATTCTGTGCTTCAGCAGGTTACTTCATCCACACTCCCATGGTCTAGGATTTTCCAAATGAAGTCTTGTCCATGGATAGCCTTCAAACATTAGCGTGGAAGAAACACTTGGCAAAGATTCAATGAAAAGGGATCTGAAGTATTGGGTGGTGCAGCTTTCTCAGAGGAGGAGCAGATTTTAACTCAGGCAAGTAGGCATCAATGATTTCCTTCATACCATGAGAAATATTAAGGGTGTGGAAGGCAAAATAGTATTTCTGAAGGACTGGAGGAACAAAGGTCTTTTCCAGTGGTTTCTAGGAGATTGCATGGGTGGTGGGCCAGGGATATGAATCTGTGTGTGGTCAATGCCCTCCTTACTGAGAATGATCATGTGTGCCAACACCCTGCTGCGTAAAGGTAAAAAACTAGGCCTAGTCTCCACTTTGATAACTCTGAATTTCCAGAATACTGTGGATATCCCTGAACTCATATTCCCCTCTTTCTTGGGCTGAGAGGTGGGGTATAAGAGACATTAGCTACTGGCACCTGAGTGTTTACCAGGGGTGTGGCCTTGTGCTGAGCACTTTGCAGCACTTACCATCAGCCTCATGGCCACCTATAAAGAAGATACCATTTTCCCCATCTTTTCAATTAGAAAAGTAAAATACAGGGAGTTTAAGTAATTTGCCCAAGAGATTTAGTAAAAGCCAGTATTTCTATTTTAAAAACAGTTTGGGATTTTATCAAAGAGCAGAATGTGAAGAAAATCCAGGTGTCCCAGTTCATTGTGAGAGATGAAGACTAGGCTGTGGGTCGTGGGTCTATATTCACAGGACACCAGGGTGCTTTATCCTGCAGGAGCAGTTAGGTACATCTCACACACAGAGCAATGCTCACCAGGTAACCAACTTTCATGCTAATAAGCCACAAAATACAACTCCTTTGGACTTTGAACCAAGTCTCAATGTTCAGTATTGGACTCAGTGTGTGCCCAATTTAGTACACAAAGGGCTTATAATATTCTGGTGGTTTTGGTTTTCCAGAGGTTGGGCTATGGAGGTGGGAGTGACAAGGTAGTTCTGCGGAGTGCCCAGGCATATGGAGGGATTAGTGGCAGCATTCTTGTGGGAGGTTGAGAGCATATCTATGAAGGGTGTTGGCCCCATTTGCAGCAGCTGTTGAGGGGGGAGCACTCTTTGCTGGATGCAAGGCAGATCTTTGAGTCACAGGGCATTTGTGTGCAGAGGGGTTTCACCAGAGGGACATTGAGGCACTTCCCCTGTACAGAAGAGAAAAGAGAGAAGACATCCATGAGAATTCATTGGAAAAGGCATCAGAAATCTGCGGTCTTATTGACTCAAGGGGGTTGGAATCAATCCATTAGGACCGCAGAGTAAACCTTTGTGATGGCCTTCCTCTCTATGAGAGCTGGACTCCAGCCAGGACTCCTTCCTGGGGACTTGGTCAGGCATCAGAAGTCTGTTCTGCCTTCATGAGGCAGCTCCAGAGTCCTGACTCTAGAATCCCTTCTGGAACTGGTCTGCTCCCCACTGGAATGGGAGCTGGCAAGCAAGAATAATGGAGGCCCTACAGCCCCCACAGCCTGAGCATTGTCATCCTTTCTAGGTGAGAGTGCGCTGAAATAATGAACCCTCTCCGCAGAGCTTATATTGGGCTACAGACTCCTAAAGCAAGGGCAGTTGGGGCACCCTCTGATGTGATACAGGCTGTGAAGGCTACAGCACCCAATGGCTCTTAAAAAGGGAGAGAAATGTACTGCCCAAACTTCTAAATGTCCACCTGTCCATCATCTGGGCACCAGTGTCACCTGAATGTGGCCAGGCAGCCCTCACTACAGACTCTGCAAATAAAACATCCTCCAGGCTCCCTCATCCATCTGAGCAAAGGGTCTGAGCATAGAAAAACGCAGGTAAAGCAGGGGCACTATTCTCATTGCACCCTGAGGCTGAGTAGGGCAGGCTTCTGCTGGTTTGGAATAAACTCAAGAGATCAGGAGTGCTGACCCAAAGGAGGCAGAGCAATGAGAAGGGTGGTGCCAGGCCTGGTGGTTCAAGTCCAGCTCTGCCACTCCCAGCTTTTGTGACCTCAGACAAGTCCCTCAGCCTCTCTGTGCAACAATTTCCCAGTGGTAAAACTGAAAAAATATTAATACCTACCTGTACTGTCAGGATTAAAATAATAAAATAGTAAATGTAAAGTTCTTAGGCTACCAGCTGGCCCATCGGAGGGACCAATAAAAATGAGCCATCATTATGATTAAATTTTAAGGAGGAAAATGTAACAATTTGGCTTCTTCCTGAGTCATAGGCAATGACTCAAGAAGTGAATATTTACTACTTGGTAAAACCAGTCAGTGTTGGTCAGACAACACTGTGGTTGTGTGTGGGGTGGAGAGTGACACCATGCCTACTACCACCCCTGGAACCTGAGTGATCAACCCAGAAACACATCCATGGAAGTGGTGGAGCCAGCAGATCGCTAGGGTCAGTGGGGAGGGGCAATGGACTGGGAGGCGAACAGAAATTGCTGTCTCACTTTCCTTTAATTGAGTTGGCAAATTTGAAGTAATGCTCTAGGTAAGAGTTTCCTGGGATGACAATACAAGAAAATGCATGGATGCTATGTCCGGCATCAGCATGGTAGGGAGGCTCCTGAGCCCCCATTTCTCAACATCTTGAGCATCCTCCTTGTCAGATGCCAGACAGGGTTCTGTGACCCACAGTCCCAGGGAGCAACTGTCAAGGGTAAGAAGCAAGGTCTATAGCCCACGGGGAACATCCTTATGCCCCTGCTTACCTTGTCCCTGGGCTGACACCGCATTAGTGACACTTCATTGCAGTTTTGGACAAAGTCACACAAGGTGTCCAGTTTGCCCTGAAAAGCAGACATGGCTGTAAGGAAGGCCTAGGCATGGACACTTCCTCCAGAGGGGACAGTTCCCTGTGGCTCTGTATGGTTCCCAAGGACTATGTCCCAGGAACTTGCTGAGACATAAGTGCAGCTTTAACCTGGTGCAGAGACCAAGCAGCTTGTGTGTTTGGTGGCAGTGGGCAGGGGTGGATAGGTTACTCTGGGTCACAGGCTGTTTAAGATGTGGAACAAATCAGAATTTTTGGTGTAGAAGTCATGTGCTCCTTTTAGAGGAAAAGCTCAAATGTTGGAGGAGATAAGAGGATGCCAGGAGAGGTCCTGAGGGGGCAAAATATGTGGTATGGGGAACATAGGCAGGAGTTGGAGCAGGAGGAAACAGGGCAGGTACTTGAGGGGCATGTGAGGGGATGGCAGGGAGGAGGACCCTTGCTCCGCTCATGGGCACATTCCTGATACTGTGGGTGGAGGATGGATTGTGGAGAAGAGGAAGGAAGAAAAGAAGATCAGAAAGTGCCCCTGGACACACTGCATGGGCACCATGGCTGTAGAACCCTGCGGTTCTGACCCTCTGGGCCCTGGTGAGTTGGGGTTGGGCCCTGTGAGCCAGTAGTGAAATATCCTGGCAAGTGGTTTCCTCCCTCTCTGGAAGCATGTTTTGGCTTCTCTGTGCCCCACACTGACTGTCAGGGATGAGGCAGGGCTGGCTCTCTAGCTGCCCTCTTAAAATTGAGGAGGAACCAATTTACCTGATAGGAACAAAGGTAGAGCTGTGGGAAGAAAAGGGTAAGGCCAGGTGGAGACTGGGGGGATATTTCTTTCTCAAACTGTCAACTGGTCCTATCTGTCACTTCATGCCCCCTGCCCCGCTGGGCCCTCCCTCACCAGGATGGACCATCACACTCCCTGGGTGATGAACATTTCCTTCTGACCCCTCCTCTGTGGGACCCTTAGTGCCCCATCTCAGAGAGTCACAAAGACAATGTGCAAGTGAGCTCTTCCCTCACTCTGCTGAAGGGACTTCTGTAAGAGCAGTAGGGCCACTGTCATTTCTGGGTAGTTTCAGTGGTGGTAGGAACTTGGCTAATAACTTTATTCCCCTAACTATGCTAGTTTGTTTATGATTCAGTTTGTGTTCACTTATACATCTACTGGCCAGAGAAGCCCTGGCCATTGGTGGAGTTGACGACAACCTCTGTGAGAACCAGAGACTGGCTGGCTGTGAGCCAGCCCCCGATATCCCTCAACCAAGAGGGAGAACGTGGGGTAAGAATCCAAGTGATAAAAGCCTAGTGCCCTTATATTTCATCT
>PVKU01010079.1:0-55550 GCA_004027475.1 Anoura caudifer | reverse complement strand
TTTTTTTTTTTTTTTTTTTTTTTTGGTCTAGTCAAGGCTGTTAGGTAGTGAGGGGTGGAGCCTTAGGTGTTCCCCAGGGCGGGACAGCCCAGTTGCTGGGTAGTGACGCTGTATGTGGGGGCGGGGTCTGAGAGGAGACAATGGTGCTTGCTCCGCTCACTCTCGGATTCCACTCCCTTCCACTGCTTCTTCCCCTTTGCCTGGATTATCTGCGCGTGAATGTGGGACCACCCGGTCAGCCAGCTGCCTTGTGCAGCCTCCCTGGTTCTGCACAGTTGCCACCCTGTGCCCGGGTTCTGCTAGTCGCCACCTATGCACCTGGGGGCTGCCAGCCACTGCTGCCTGTGTGCCCGGTGGGTACCTCTGCTTTTTCCTGCCTCAACTCCACCCCTCTTACCGGTCTGGATGAATCGTTGTTGGACTTCCAAACAGTTCAATTTTCGGAGTTCTGGTTGTTTTCTTATTTCTAAATCTTTGTTGTCCTTAATTTTGGTTGTGATAGGAGGCACAGTGTGTCTACCTATGCCTCCATCTTGGCTGGAAGTCCTTTTTATAGTTTTAAGAGATTCATTTTTGTACTTTTTTGTTAAATGTGTTCCTACATATTTTTTATTCTTTTGATGCTGTTATAAGTGGAATTGTTTTCTTAATTTCATTTTTGAATTGTCATCACAAGTAAGTAGAAATTCAATTAACTTTTGTATGTTGACTTTGTATCCTGAAACTTTGGTGAACTTACTAGTTCTAATATTCTTACTGGATTCCTTAGAATTTTCTCTATACAAGATTATGTCGTCTAAGCATAGATGACTTTTTGACTTTTTCCTTTCTAATCTGAATGTCTTATTTCTTTTTCTTGCCTAATTGCCCTGGCTTGGACTTCCAGTACAATGTGGAATAGAAGTGGTGAGAGCTGATATCCTTGTCTTGTTCTTGATCCTGAGGAGAAAGCTTCCTGTCTCTCATCACTGGTATGATGTTAGCTATGGGTTTTTGTAGATTCCCACCATTGTTTCTTTGCTCTCGATCAGTCAGATAGCTTGGACTGAGAGCATCTACTGTGTACTCAGCACTTTTAGCCATTCTCAGGAATTTCTGATAATACACTAACAACAGTGTTTTTCTAGCATTGTTTTTACAATGCTACTTCCTTATGCACTAGAGTGTTTTCATTGCTTTAACTATTTGTACCGATTTCTAAAATACTAAACATCCCTGGCCACTTTAAACATAATAGAATACATGTAATTCAATCATTGCTTTAAATGATTGAGCTACAAACATTGGACATAATTTTCCTGGCCAGTGTGTGATTCAGTTGCTTGGGTGTCATCCTGCAAAGCATCCTGGGGGTTGCCTGTTCCATTCTCAGTCAGGGTACATGCCTAGGTTGCAGGTTCTGTCTCCAGTAAGGGTGCATACGAGAGGCAGCCGATAGATGTTTCTCTCTCACATTGATGTTTCTCTCCTCTTTCTCACTCCCTTCCCTACCTCTTTAAAAAATAAATAAGTAAAATCATAAAAGGAAGAAACTTGGACATGATCATGATATGTTACTGTGCTGGATAACAATGTGGTGAAGCCTTCGGGAGATTGTTAGCTGGGTTGACCTTTCAAAGAATCACTCTAAACTGCTGTGTGTTTTGCATTTCTGTGTCTGCTTTTTACAAATACAGTTTGTCCTGTCCTGAGTTTATTAATTGGCACTTTTTCTGACCTTAATATGCCTACCTCTGAGAACATTTCTCTCCTAATAGGCAACTTCTAGTTTGCTGAGGACCAGGCTGCTAGAGAGCCAATGCATTTAGAAGTTTATATAAAATATGAGTAAATAAACAGAGAAAGAAATTCTTCAGTGAATAAAGTGCCTGAATTTTCCAGTACCTTTTTTTGGCTACTTAAATGCCTCTTGTTCCCTAGGTTCTTGATTCTGTTCTCACTGAGCTTCTGTCAGGTGTGAGTGAGCTATTACTATATCATAAATTATTTTTAAATGCTTGTTCTAATCCCCTTCACCTCATCCCCATTCCTAGTCATTATTTAAACAGATATTACTTCACTTCAAGGGCTCCTCATTGCCTGGAGCAGGGTTTCTCAGCCTTAGCACCATTGACTTTTGGGCTGGATAATTCTTGCTTGTGAGGAGACTGTCCTGTGCATCATACGGTGTTTCACAGTCCCTCTGGCTTCTTTCTGCCCCACTGTGTGTTGGTAGTACACACCCCCAGTGTCATAAGAAATGTAGCTATACATAGCCTAATGTCCCCTGAAGGGTAGAAACCATCCAGTTGAGAATGGCTGGACTACAACAAGCCAATCTCTGAATCTGATCCACCTGGAGTGTTTTGCTTTGTTTTGTTTGTTTGTTTGTTTGTTTGTCATATCCCAAGCCTTATCAGAGGCCTATAGATTCAGAATCTCTTGGGCTTAGGTCTAAAGTGACAGGTCATCAGGTGCAAGGGACTTGCTGGCTTGGGTGATGAACTCAAAGCCCTTTATTATCTACCCCCTCCCTGCCTCTTTAAGCTTTGGTCCTTTATGTCACCTGACCTTCCAGCTACACCATCTGTTTGTGATTCCATTTCTCTGCATGTGCTTTTGCTTCCCAGAAGCAGAGACATATCAGTTGCTTACAAATTACTAATACCATTTCCTCTTTTTCATTAGTAACAGAACTCCTGTATCATTTGAATGGTGGCTATGTAACCAGTCAAACAGTAACACATTTCCCAAATTCCTCACAGGCGATGATGGCCTCTTCCCCTCCTCTCCATCCTCCCCCTTCCCCTCTTTCCCTATCCCTTTCCTTATTGGCAAAAGTTGTACATGAATACACTCTGGTTGTACAGGCTTCAAACAATACAAATAGACACCTTTTACCTGCCCTCCACCCATCAGCAGTTTGGTATATAACCTAACAATCCCCTTCTATGAATTTAAATTGGTTTATTTTGTACATGATCATCCAATGTTTTTGATCCTTTGTTTCTTAGATAATTTTCATCTAGCCTTTTTTCAGAAGATTTTATTTATCAATTTTTAGAGAGAGGGGAAAGGAGGGAAAAAGAGAGGGAGAGAAACATCAATGTGTGGTTGCCTCTCACATGCCCCTCACTAGGGACCTTGCCTGCAACCCAGACATGTGCCCTGATGGGGAGTCGAACCTGTGACCTTTTGGTTCTCAGGCCCGTGCTCAATCCACTGAGTTACACCAACCAGGTACATCTAGCCTTCTTTTATTAAGGAATTTCAAGACACATTTAAAAAATATATCCCTCCCTAAGGAAAAGAAATCCTGAAATTTTAGGTTAGAAGAGTCTTGTAGAATACCCTGCTCTTTTAACTTCAGTCAGGTCTCTCCTGAGTTTAATTCTTGTTTCCCAGAGTGGTGAAAGTCTGTTTTTCTCCCAGAGTCCTTAGTAACCGGGTTAAAGTTAGGTCATCTTGATGGTATCATCTTCAGAGAGGAAGCATCTTACCTTAATTAGGATAGAGTCATCTGCTGGCTAAGTAGGCAATAGGATCATAGCTTTAGGAGTGATATAATTCCCAGTCAAAAACATTTATCAGTGTAGAACATTGCTCTATTCAAAGCATTGAATAGAACCCACAGGGTGTGTGGAGAAATGCAAAGCTCTCCTAGCCCCAAGAAGCTTGCAATTTATTTTGGAAGATAATCAGCCATACAAGATTGGTTTACTTTAATGTACTTAAAATTAGTATCTATAAATCTTCTATGTTGTTATTTCTTCATGTGTAAATATTTCAGTGCAGCTACATTGCAAGTTCCATGAGAACAGAGACTGTATCCTGTGTTTCATTGCATATTCCAATACAGAAGCTCTCAGTTTGGATTCAAGATGCTACTGAGTTATACAGATGATGCTCCTGAGTTTAAGGCTGTCTCTGCAGTGAGTGAGGAGCTTATTTGGAAAAGAAATAGCATGAGTTGCCAGAGTTGTAACTGGAGGGCTTCTGAGCTCTCTCAGGAGGCATCACTGGCAGAACTGGATCAGTAGCTGAGCATAGACTCTGACTTTGTCCTTCCTCTTCCCCTCTCTCTGGCTCCAGCCAAATGGGCAGAATTGAGCAGGAAAAGTTGGATTGGAACGGGAGAGTCACAGATATGCTCTGTTGGTGACTTGTGTGAAATCCCCCTCTCTCAGCACATTTAGCACTGAATGAAACAGAAGACTGGCATCCCCCGGTTCACGTAGGGTTGTGGTCAACACACCTAGTGGCACCGCCCACTGTGGTAAATGTGCCCTCCACTGAATGACAGCGGGGTTGCGTGCAACCCTTGTTATGCTTTCTTCCCAAGCCAGCCCACCCATCTCTGATGCCACCTTCCAGAACCAATCCTGTTATAGCAACCTGAACTTGAATGTTTTTGTTCTAGTTCACTCTCCTTATTCCCAGACAAGTTTTGCCAGAATTACTTCTAATCGTGACATGATTTAACATTCCATGCCTTCATTATACAGATTTCCTCAGGAAGAAAACTTGGGCCAGTTATATAAATAGATGACTAAAGCATCACCCAGAGTTCTACCACCCCAAACAACAATTGTTAATATTTCACGTACTTCTCATTTATTTGTGCACCTGTTTGTGTATCAAAACTAGGATTGAGAGGTTCGTAATTAGAGTTTTAAATCATAGTGTAATGGGCATAGCTGCATCCTATTTTTGTCACTCTACATCAGTCTAACAGTTTCTCATGTTATGAAATCGTTTGGGAAACATAATTTTAGTGGTCCCACTGTTAATGTAGCCCAGTGAGTGCTGGGAACCTCCACTCCTCACATATTAGGAGCCAGTGAGGGGTTGGGGAGAAAACTCAGAAGTCTTTGCACACCGCTCCCCTCAGGAAGAAGAGTCAAAGGCATCTCAGACTCCAGCTCATGGTTCAGACCTGTACTTGGCTATGTGGCCTCAGGCAAACTGCTTGCCTTAGTTTTCTCCTCCGCAAAGTCAAGGGGATAATAATTCCTTACTCCTAGGATTGTGGGGAAGACTAAATGGGTCAGTATATGTAAAGTAAATAGATAGAACAGTGCCTGGTGTATCCTAAGCATTGGCTATTTTTCTTAGCTATGGACAGAGGTCCTACAGTGAGGTTGGGGGACTGTAATATTTTTCTTTGGTCTGCCTCTACTGTGGTTAACCGTCTGTATGCCTTTAGATGAGGTCCTTTATTTTACTTACAAACAAATGTACTGCTTCAGTATGAATATTAGAATTTAATTTAATTCCAAAGGAAGGGAAATAGATTCAGGGTCAGGGGAGCCTCTCATAAACTTAGCATGTTTTTTCCTCAAAAATGTCAAAAGCCTGATTCCTGTTGCTAAATATACCATAAAGTTTTCCTAGGGTTCTGAGATAAACAGTTTGCAAAAGCCTCTTCTATGGCCCTCTCTGTGAGCTCTAGGATCCCTGCCAGGGTGTTTACTTCTAGAAAATCACTTCATCTAAGTTGCTTTCACAAGGATTCAGACGGGCAAATGAGTTATTTTTTTTAATCACCACTGCATGCAGTAGCAAACTCATTGGATACAGGGCCAGGAGATCTGTGTTCAAGTTCTAGCTGCTGCTTTAGTTCTTTCATGTGTGGGTGGTTTTTGGCAAATCACCCGACATCTTTGAAGTTTGGTTTTCTGTTCTTTAAATGGGAATAGGTATTGTACATAACAGTATCGGAAGGATGTTAGAGGATTAGATTAAATTCAACAATGTGCAAGAAAGTGTAGTAAAAATTAAAAGGCATCATATGGATATGTCATTCTGATGAGATGGACTAACATAAACTTGTTGCTCTGATTCCCCACCTGGAAGGGGTTTTGTTTTTTAATTCCCCAACATGTCTCCCTTGTAGAAGCAGGCCATGACCAATAGCTAAAGATGAATCATCACAATGAACAGGGTCCAGCTTGGGGTTTCCTCTTAGCTCCTCTCATGGGCTAGCCTGTTTATGTCCATCTGCAGGAAGCATACCCATTATTTTATTGTATCTTGTTCTGTCACATTCACACTATTGAATGTCACTTCATTAATTAAAAGTTCCAAGGGAAAACATCTCTACTTAGGCAGAGCTCCATATCTCATTTGATCAGCCTGGCCTTTTGAGGGAGCCTACTGTGTGGTGTGCTGTGCCCCTGAGAGACAGGCTTGTAACTATAGTAACCGAGACCCAAGGCAGCAGTGGCGCAGACTTTATTGATTTGTCTCTTCTTCACTGTGGCTGTAAATCCCCAGGGGACATCGTGGGATTACTGAGAGCTGGGTCTTTTGTCCTTGTACTTCATTAGATGTAAGACTAAAGAAGATAGTACATAGGGAGCTGCATGTTTTGATACCCCTGCGCCAAAATGATCTGTGGCACTGAGCGCGGAACCATGCCTAGCAGGAATTGGGATTTGGTTATTCACTTGTTCAAAAAACATTTATGGAACAAATGGCTTTTAGACGAGGGTGAACATATTTATAACATTCATATTTGCAAAAACTGATTTCAGGTTTCTGTTCTTTACCAGTATTACTTTTTCACCAACAGTAGACATACACTGTTTTTCTACAATAAAGAGGGAATAGTTGTGGTTCCTTTCCTTCTCACAAGCCCAGTAGGTCCTTGTGAACAAGGATTTGCGAAATGGCTGGCAGGGTTAGGGGTGAACCCACGCTTGAATCCACTGTTATTTGATCAACATTTACTAAGTATCTACTCACTGCGTGCCAAGTGCTGGGCATACAGAAATGAATGGGACATGGCCTCTGTATGCTCCTGACTCCATGGGGAGTACAGACGTGGAGCAAGTGAAGGGGCTGGTCAGGGATGTGGATTATTGAGTACCTACTGTGTACCCAGCTCCACACACGTATTGGGAATAAGAGATGAATAAGACATTGTCCCTAACCTCAAGGAGTTCACAGTCTAAAGAATGTAGGAAGATACAAAAACAAATAATTATAATATCATGTAGTAAGTTAAAGTACAGGGACATGCACAGGATGAGTATCCCAGCCAGCCTGGGGTAGAAAGTGAGGGTGAGAGGGAGGAGAAAAGAATGTTTCCTGAAGGAGGTACCACCTACCTACTCTGAATCTTAAAGAGAACGAGGAGAAGGCATGAGCCAGCAAGGCGGAAGGGGACGGTGCTGGCAGAAGATTTGGTGTGTGTAGAAACTACAGGCAGTTCAGGAATGTGTAGGACAGCAAGCAGCAAGAGACGAGGCTGAGGGGCAGACGAGCAGTGACAGAGAGGCTTGTGTAAGGAGCTTGGCTTCATCCTGTAGGCAGTGGGGAACTACTGGAAGCCTTAAGGAGAAGAATGACATGGTCATTTTAGAAAGATGCTGCAGTTGCTCAGGGAGGAGGGATTTAAGGGTTTGAGATTAGACGCAAGTAACCCAGTTAGATGATGCCTCCAGGAGAAATGAGAAGATAAATTTGAATAATATTTTCAAAGATAAGACTTACTGATCAACTGGATATGGGCATCCCCCCTCACCTGATAATCTGAAGCAAATCTCAAGCCTCATACTATTTCATCTGCAAATATTTTAAGGGCATTTATCTAATAGAAAATGATTCTTTTTAGAAAAATAACCACAATACTGTTTTCACTTCCCTCAATGAATAATCATTCCTTAATATCAAATATCTAATCAGTGTTTAATTTCCATCATTATTGTCTCCAGTGTTTAAAAAATTATTCAAATCAGAACCAGTAAGACCCACACGTTGTGATAGGCTGCTGTGTCGAATTCTCGCTCCTCTGTTATTTTGGAAACTGGCTCCGTAGCCCCACAGCATTTCCCAAGCATGCAATTGTCCTGATTATGTCCCTGTGATGGCACTGGAAAGTGTTCCTCTGTCCCCTGTATCTTCTGCAGAATGCTACTTGGACGCAGAGACCTGATCACAGTCAGATTTGATGTTTATGCGAAACTAGTGGTGCTGTTCTTCTCTCAGGCTTGACTGTCTTTCTTTTTGTGATGTTAGCAGACATTGATGATGATTGCCTGGCTCTTAATTTGTTAGGTTTTGCACAATGACAGTACCTCTTTTTCTTTTCTTTTGATTAAATCTTTATTGTATTTTTTTTCCATTGTCATTTAGTCCTCTTATTCCCCTCCCCCCAGTACCTCTTTTTTAAGATGCTGTAATACATGGTCTGTCACTGCAGTGTGACTTTGTTTCTCGTGGCCTCCCTCTTGGGCGATACAGAGAAGACAGCGTGACCCCTGTGCCGGCCAGCATTGAGTTAGGGAGATAGGGGGCAAAGAGCTCAAGCCTCACTCTCAGCGTTCCCCTGTGCCAGCACCTCTTCGGGGCATGCTGTTCCTCCCGGGTGGGGAGCAACCCTGGAACAGAAAGACCCAGTTTCCCTGTGAGCATTTGAACTAGTGAAAGCATTACTTAATGGGATGAGATTAGACTCACTCCCTCGGGGACATGGCATCTTCTAAATCAAAGCAGGACTTTGCTGGAATTAATCATGGTTGTAAGAGTGTTGTCTCAGAAAAACAGAACAGGACGTGAAAGCAGACTGGGCTCTAATGAAGGCTCCTGGCAAGCTAAAGAAAGACCATGTGTCCAGAAGGAGCTTCCCTACTTACACCTTAGGAAAAGAACTGCAAAAAAGAAAGAAATCAGGTAATTACCCAGCCCTAGCTAAGGGAGGGGGACACCACATCTGTAGATGAGAACACTGTGGCCACTAGAGCAGTACACTCCACCATGGGGCAGAGATAGTCATTTATTTATTCATTCAGCAAACGTACATGGAGTCCTACTGTGGACCGGGTAGTGTATATCACACACTAGGAGGTCAAGGGTGGTCTCCGCCCTTACCTTTCCCATTCTGGGGTGTGGGAGTGGAGGGTTGGCACTAGACAGAGCTATATACAGACTGTTAGAGCTCATCATGCTCTTCCCCTTCCCCTCCAACCCAGGCACCTCTGTCCTACCTCAGACATTATCATGTCTTGTTCTGATTATTGCAAGTCTCCTCACGGCCTCTCTGCCTTCAGTTTGGCCCTTCCTTTCTGTTCTCCACGCTGCAGGCCATTCCCAAAGCTGTCCTCCTACAAGCACAGGTCATGTGGCCCCTGACTCTGGTTCACAATTACAAGGAGGTCACTACTAACTCCTCTGGCAGTGAGGGGCTCTGTCCCTGCGGCCCCTGTAGCACCCAGAGCAAACCTTAGTTGCATACCTGTCACGTCCCTGACACATCTGTGGACTTTGTGGAGAGGGGACAGGGAAGTGTCACTGTTCAAAGTGTGGTCTGTGGACTAGCAGCTTTGGCATCATAGGGGTTCATTAGGAATGCAGAATCTAAGGCCTCACCCAGACCAATAGAATCTTAATTTGCATTTAACAAGATCCTAATTAATTCATTTGCACCTTAAAATCTGAGAAGCACTGGTGACTAATGAGAAGCTTCTGCAAGGTGAAAGAGCAAGAGAATCTAAGGTTCAACCTGGTCTCTTCATTGCATTTGTTTTGGTGAACTGGGGTAGGGGTGGGGTGGAGACAGCCTATTGAAATGCCTACACATATCCTAGACTGAATGAAATCAATGCAGTAGGCTTTGAGACTTAGATCAGGAAGAGAACTGATTATTCTGGAAACAGCTGACAATTTCAGGTTGATGCTGTGCTACCCTGAATAAGGCAGACACATGCCAGGATTTGTCAGCAAAAGGACCTGTCACAGCATCGATCCAGAGAAGTGCTGAACACTCACCCCTTTGTTGGAGCCCGGAGGGAAGGGGAGTGCAGCAGCAGGAGGCTGAGACAGGAGACAGCTCTGTCCACACAGCAGGAAATTTCCTCGGAAGATTGATTTGCGTGTAATGCAAAGTCGTTGTGAGACCTGAAAGGGCTCTGTGTTGAGCCTTTTGTGCATGTTTGACTCACCCAGGTTGTCCCACCCAATATATTCTTAGCACTCCTGTTGCTCATCAAGCAGTCACAGACAGTGGCACTTAAATAATGGATCCTGAAGTCTGACTTCCTGAAAAGCTCCAGTAATCTTTCATTGATACAAAATAGATCTCCAGGGCAGACCTAAGCTCTCCTAGGTGAGGCTGCTTGGTGGGATAGGTTGGGGAGGGCAGGGGCTGTAACAATAGCCTTTTGTACCCAAGAGAGCCCCACTGAGGGGAGCATCATCATTTGTGGGACAGCCACCTCCACATACCAGGCATCTGGGTAGAAAATGGACAGACACCCCGCAGTTTGTTCTTCTCTCTAACCGTACCACTCTGCTTTCTTAGCCATACAGCTGAAGCAGAGAGACATCACCTGACTTGGGGCATCCCACAGCTAACCAGTGGCAAAGATGGTACGGGTTGAATTGTGTCCCTGCAAAAAAGATATGTCAAAGTCCTAGGCCCCCAATAGTTCTGAATATGACCATATTTGGAAATCAGTTTATTGCAGATGTAGTTAAGATGAGGTCCTGTTGGAACAGAGTCAGCCCCTTAATCAAATATGACTGGTGTCATAAGAAGAGGAGACCCCGGAGAAGGTGGCCATGTGACAGTGGAGGCAGAGAGTGGAGGCAGCAATCGACCAGGATTGCTAGCAAACACCAGAAACAGGGTGAGGAAAAAAATGATTCTTCCCTACAGGTTTCAGAGGGAGCCTGCCCTATCAACACCTTGATTTTGGGCTTCCAGACCCAGAACTAGAGTCTACAGATTTTTATTGCCTTAAGCCACATAGTTTGCGGTACTGTGTTATGGCAGCCCTGGTACTCCAGTGCAGATGGGGCCATGCTTGTCCCATGGACATTACCCTGCAGACAGGATGCTCAGATCACTGGCATCCACACACATGTGCCCACTCTAGATCAGTCCCATGCATTTGTGAGATGGTCACCACACTGGAGAAGGGGCATTGCTGCCAGGGGGACTTTCAAGGTAGAGTTGGCAGCCAAAAAGTGGAGGCCTGAGCTGGTGCCTGAGAGACCCTTTAAACCCATGATTTTATAAATAAAGAGAAAGCAGATGAGAAAGTCATACTGGGCCCAGAGAAGCAGAACCTGAGACTGGTCCTTGTGCTCAGGATTTATTTATTTTTTCTTTTTAATTTTTTTAATGATTATTTTATTTTATTTATTTATTTTTTCCAAATTTTTTTCTGTTTTTTCTTTTTTTAATTGTATTTTATTGATTATGCTATTACAGTTGTCCTATTTCTCCCCTATCATTCCCCTTCACCCTGCACACCCCCTCCCACCCACATTCTCCCATTTAGTTCATGTCCATGGGTCATAAGTTCTTTAGCTTCTACTTTTCCCACACTATTCTTGCCCTCCCCCTGTCTATTTGCTACCCACCGTCTATGCTACTTATTCTCTGTACCTTTTCCCCCTCTCTCCTCCTCCCATTCCCCTGTTGCTAACCCTCCATGTGATCTCCATTTCTGTGTTTCTGCTCCTGTTCTAGCTGTTTGCTTAGTTTCCTTTTGTTTTAGGTGTGGTTGTTAATAACTATGAGTTTGCTGCCTTTTTACTGTCATATTTTTTATCTTCTTTTTCTTAGATAAGTCCCTTTAACATTTCATATAATAAGGGCTTGGTGATGATGAACTCCTTGAACTTGACCTTATCTGAGAAGCACTTTATCTTCCCTCCCATTCTAAATGACAGCTTCATTGGATAGAGCAATCTTGGATGTAGGTCCTTGCCTTTTATGTGTTGGAATACTTCTTTCCAGCCCCTTCTTGCCTGGAAGGTCTCTTTTGAGAAATCCGCTGACAGTCTGATGGGAACTCCTTTGTAGGTGACTGTCCCCTTATCCCTTGCTGCTTCTAGAATTCTCTCCTTCATTTGAATCTTGGGTAATGTAATTATGGTGTGCCTTGGTGTGTTCCTCCTTGGGTCCAACTTCTTTGGGACTCTCTGAGCTTCCTGGAATTCCTGGAAGTCTATTTCCTTTGCCAGATTGGGGAAGTTCTCCTTTATTATTTGTTCAAATAAGTTATCCATTTGTTGTTCTTCCTCTTCCCCTTCTGGTACCCCTATAATTCGGATGTTGGGACATTTAAAGATGTCCTGGAGGTTCCTAAGCCTCTCCTCATTTTTTTTGAATTCTTGTTTCTTCTTTTCTGTTTGGTTGTTTCTTTCTTCCTTCTGGTCCACTCCATTGATTTGAGTCCCAGTTTTCCTCCCATCACTATTGGTTCCCTGTGCATTTTCCTTCATTTCACTTATTGTAGCCTTCATTTGTTCATCTAATTTGTGAGCAAAATCAACCAATTCTGCGAGCATCCTGATCACCAGTGCTTTGAACTGTGCATCTGATAGGTTGGCTCTTTGTCGCTTAGATGAGTTGGCTCTGGGGCTTTGATCTTTTCTTCCATTTGAGCCATTTTTTTTTTTTTTTTGCAGGGGGCGGGGGTTCTGGTCAAGGCTGTTATGCAGTGAGGGGCAGAGCCTTAGGTGTTCCCCAGGGTGAGGCAGCCCAGTCGCTAGGTTGTGATGCTGGATGTGGGGGGGGGGGGTCCTAGAGGGAACAATGGCACTTGCTCCGCTCTCTCTCAGATTCCAGTCCCTTCCGCTGCTTTCCCCAAGCAAATGGGCCCTTCTGGTGCTGAGCTCTGCGTGGGTGGGCCCGCATACGCTCCAGGACCCCGAGGGTCTCCCCAACAAACTCTCCTGTGAGGCTGGGACTCCCTCCCGGCACCTCAACCCCCACAAATGTTTTCAATTGGTACCTCCAGGCTTCACTTCCCAAAGCTGAGGCCCTGTGTTGTGCAGTCTGTCTTGCTGCCCGTTTTCACCTAGTTTATCTTCACGTGAATGTGTGTCTGCAGTCAGCCACCTTGTGCGCTTCGCTTGGTCTGCTTGTTGCCTCCCTGCACTCTCGGCAACCATTGCCTGTACACCTGGGGTGTGCCAGCCACAGCCTGTGCGCCCGGGACCACCAGCCACCGCCTTCTCCCGCCCCGACCCCTCTCCACCGGCTGCTGACTCCGCCCCTCTTACCGGTCTGGGTGAATCGTTGTCAGACTTCTGTACAATTCAATTTTCTATCTGTTCTGGTTAGGTTTTTTTGGTTCTATATTTTTGTTGTCCTTAATCTTGGTTGTGCGAGGAGGCGCAGTGTGCCCACCTATGCCTCCATCTTGGCCGGATGTCTCCAAATTTTATTTTAATTGTTGTTCAAATGCTTGGGATTTATTGAGGGAGGGTTCTCAAGAGAAACTCACAGGGAAGATGCTGGGGAGAAGTCCAGCCTCTGCCTAACTCCATGGGGAGATCTGGACCATAACATGTTCCCAGAGGCCGTTCCCTAAAAGGCAAGGGGCTGGGATGTGGCCACAACATCCCAGTCATCTCCTCTGCCAAGAGCAAGCCTTCTGAGTAGGGCACAGGTATGAGTGTCAGCAGCCAGCACCTGCAGCAGCTGGGGCCAGGCCTGCCTCAGGAAGCAGTGTGGGATGTGGTAATAAAAGCATGCTTGGCTCTTCCCCCTGCTGGCCCTGCTCGGGCTGTTTGTGTCTGCACTGTGTGTGTTCATGGAATGGTGGGAGGAAATGGAGCACTGGAGGCAGGGAAAAGTAACTAGGAGTTAGTCAATCGAGGTCTCTTACTTCCTGCTGGGATTCTGGAGGAGTAACGGACGTAGGGGGAAAATGGTGGTGCTGGCAGAGTTCCTTATTGTTTGATGGTCAGTGTGCCAAGAACAACTCAGCCTTGACTTCATCCTCCTCTGAAACTCATTATTTAAACAGAAGTTTGACTAAAAGTCAAAATACCTTGAAAAGAAGAACGTTTTTGATTAATGAGTGCAGGTTTTCTAAGAAGTCATGAGGATTGGGGGGATGGGGTGGATGCTGGGAGCAGACCATTGGCTCTCTGAAATGATGTGATGCCCTCCTCCTTCCCCACCCTTACGCCTCAAAAGTAGGCAACACAAAATGAGGCCTTCCTTGGTTCTGCCATCAAGGGCAAAGTGGAGGGCTGACACCCCTTCCTTTATTGGCAGCCACACGATGGGGTACAGTGGCAGAGGGAGAGGCGACGTGCTTCTGTCCACAGCTCAGGACATTCCCTTGGGGAGATTGATTTTGGAACTGTACAGAGTCCCACTGTGGAGCTTCCTCAGAGCTGGCCTTTGTCCTTTGTCCCTGCTTATTCATCTCATTTCACCTACTTTATCTGCTGCCTTCATGGTCAGGGGCCAGCCAGTTTCTGCTCTCATCTCCCTGACAACACAAGTAAGGACAGGCTGACCACAGATGAACCACGAGATGCTGGCACAGTCCCCTGCCCCTCCCTCACAGTGCCAGCAGTTCACACACCCCTCCAGATGCTCTCCGAGGGCCCTGGCTAAGTATCTCAGTTGGTTAGAGCATCATCCCAATATTCCAAGGTTGAGGGTTTGATTCCCGGTCAGGGCACATACAAGAATCAACCAATAGATGCATAAATAAGTGAACCACAAATCAATGTTTCTCTCTCCCTCTCTCACTCTCTTTCTCCCCCTTCCCTCCCTCCCATCCCTACCTTCTTCTCTATGTAAAAGTCAATAAATAATTTTTTTTAAAAAGATGCTCTCTGAGCTTCCCCCTCTCCGCTCATCGTGTAGGACTCCTGCCTTATCCCCTCCTCTCCCACCCATACCTTTGCCTCTGATTACCTGGGTACTACTGGTTGGTAACCAGCCCAAGCTAGAAGTTAGGCTCTTCTCCATGCTCGTTCCTGCTAAGGTGTGTGTGGCTAATAGAAGTGTTACTCTCTGAAGGTGGGGTGGGGTGGATTTCATTCTTTTACATCCATCAGAGTACAAAGCTGAAAGGTGAAGTTCTCCAGGGAAGATGTTTAGAGCTTAGGCAGTGAGCAGCCCAGACAGAAGATGGGAAGAGAGAGAGCAGGCTCCCTGGAGTCACTAGAACTCTATGTTGATTCCTAGAACTCTACATTGATTACTGATTAATCTCGTAATAGTTTTTCAGCCAGGGAGGTTGAGGGGAAGTGTATGGAGACTCAGCAAAATTTTATTTATGTTTTGAAAAGGTCACACCTGAGCTCTCCTGTTCTCAATGTGTACATCAGCCAGGCCTGAATGAAACCACTCCTTCAGGGTACCTGTGATGTGTGTGGTATGTATGATATGTGTGTGTGAGGGATGTGATGTGTGTACGTATGTATGTGAGATATGTGTGGTATGTGTTGGGGGGGTGGAGTGTGTGACCTGTGCGTGGGATGTGTGGTATGCCTGTGATGGATGTGTGGTATGTATGGTACGTGTGGTGTGGCACACATAACATGTGTGAAGGAGAACCTTTCATGGCACTCTGGCTGCCCTAGGATACTCACCTTTTGTTTCCACCCCAGCCAGCTCCATCTCTACCTTCCCATCAGCAGCTGGGAACACTGGGACAAGTAAGGACACTCAGGCTCTCAGTGCATATTACTGAATCTCTGTCCCACATCAAAGGTGTCATTTTTCATTAATTTTTGTATATGGTACTAGGTAAGGGTCCAACTTCATACCTTGGCCCATGGGTATCCAGTATTCTCAACACCATCTGGTGAAAAAACCATTCATCCCCATTTAATGATTTTGGCCCCCTTGTCGAAAATCATCTGACCATAATATACAAGGTTTACGTACAAGGTTCTGGGCTCTCCATTCTTTTCCATCAGTTTATGTATTTGTCTTTATCCCAGTACCACAGTGCTTTAATGACTGTAGCTTTGTAGTAATTTTTAGAATCAGAAAGTATGAGTGCTCCAGCTTTGTTCTTCTTTTTCAAGATGTCTCATGGCTATTTGAGGTCACTTGAAGTTCCATATGAATTTTAGGATGAAATTTGAGTCGAGTACCCAGAGGCAGACTTTTTTGTGCAAAGGAAGGTTTTTGAATTTTTCAGTTGATGAGGAAAGGTACAGATCTTAATCAGCAGTGTAGATCTTCTGCCCAGCCAAGTCTCAGCAGAAAATACCCCAGGTAGATGGCTTTCATGGTGGACTGAAGCTTGAAGGGTGTGTGGGCCTTTCATTCTCTTGGGTAATCTATACGTTGTCCTTAAGCTTGATCATGAAAGAGTGTCTATTTAGAGCCCCTGGTGCATAGCCCTCTTAGATTAGATTTGCTTGCATGTTTTTAATGGATTATTTAATTATGTTGAATATGTCGTAAACTCCCGTGGTACAAAGTTCGGAAAGTACAAAAGGCTATACGATGAAAAGTTGGTCTGTTCCATCACCCTTCACCCAGTTCCCTTCCCCAAAGGAAAGCATTCTTACCAGTTGCTTATGATTCCTTTCAGAAAGGATCTGGGGTATATACACATACATACATACATACATACATACATGGACAAAAGTAGATTCACAGCTGTTCCTATGAAAAATAATATAATAATTAACAAATAATACTACACGAACAAACTGTTTTGCCTACTCACAACTATACACCTACTTTTGTCCACTCCTGTGTATACGTATTCCTATATTCCCCTCTTTCATTTGTGGAGAGTGCTCTGCCCCTTGCTCTTTTCCACTTCCCAGCATATCTTGGAGATTGTTTCATATTAATACCTGAATGGCTCCTCTTTCTTCTTAAGAGCTGTAGAGTACTCCATGGGGTGTTCATACCCTGGTGAGTTTGAGGGACATTCAGATTATCTCCAGTTTCTTGAGTGAGATTTCAGTGCCACAGCTCACACCAAAGAGCGGTGTGAGAAATGGTTGTTACTGTATCTATTGTCAGGGTGCTACTGAGGGCATCAGTCACCTTCTCCATCTCGGGTTCATCTTAGGTGGGCCAGTAGAGGAATTCCTCGCAGTTCCCATACCAAGGTTAAGGTGGTGCTTCTTAGAAGTTCTGGGTTGGCTCTGGCTGGTGTTGCTCAGTGGATTGAGCACTGGCCTGAGAATTAAAGGGCTGCTGGTTTGATTCCCAGCCAGGGCACATGCCTGGGTTGCAGCCAGGTGCCCAGTAGGGGGCACATGAGAAGCAAGCACACATTGATGTTTCTCTCCCTCTCTTTCTCCCTGCCTTCCTCTGCCTAAAAATAAATAAATAAATAAATAAATAATTAATTAAATTCTTTTTTAAAAATCTTTTAAATTATTGTATTGATTATGCTATTACGGTTGTCCCATTTCCCCCCTTCATTCCCCTCCATCCTACATACCCCCTCCCACCCACATTCCCCCCTTTAGTTCATGTCCATGGGTCATAAGTTCTTTAGCTTCTACTTTTTCCACACTATTCTTGCCCTCCCCCTGTCTATTTTCTACCCACCATCTGTGCTACTTGTTCTATGTACTTTGGCCCCCTCTCTCCTCCTCCCACTCCCCTGTTGCTAACCCTCCATGTGATCTCCATTTCTGTGTTTCTGCTCCTGTTCTAGCTGTTTGCTTAGTTTCCTTTTGTTTTAGGTGTGGTTGTTAATACCTGTGAGTTTGCTGTCTTTTTACTGTTCATATTTTTTATCTTCTTTTTCTTAGATAAGTCCCTTTAACATTTCATATAATAAGGGCTTGGTGATGATGAACTCCTTTAACTTGACCTTATCTGAGAAGCACTTTATCTTCCCTTCCATTCTAATTGAAAGCTTTGCTGGATAGAGCAATCTGGGATGTAGGTCCTTGCCTTTTATGTGTTGGAATACTTCTTTCCAGCCCCTTCTTGCCTGGAAGGTCTCTTTTGAGAAATCCGCTGACAGTCTGATGGGAACTCCTTTGTAGGTGACTGTCCCCTTATCCCTTGCTGCTTCTAGAATTCTCTCCTTCATTTGAATCTTGGGTAATGTAATTATGATGTGCCTTGGTGTGTTCCTCCTTGGGTCCAACTTCTTTGGGACTCTCTGAGCTTCCTGGACTTCCTGGAAGACTATTCCCTTTGACAGATTGGGGAAGTTCTCCTTTATTATTTGTTCAAATACGTTTTCCACTGGTTGCTCTTCTTCTTCCCCTTCTGGTATGCCTATAATTCGGATGTTGGGATGTTTAAAGATGTCCTGGAGGTTCCTAAGCCTCTCCTCATTTTTTTGAATTCTTGTTTCTTCCTTGTTTTCTGTTTGGTTGTTTCTTTCTTCCTTCTGGTCCACTCCATTGATTTGAGTCCCAGTTTTCCTCCCATCTCTGTTGGTTCCCCATGGATTTTTCTTCATTTCACTTATTGTAGCCTTCATTTTTTCATCTAATTTGTGAGCAAAATCAACCAATTCTGTGAGCATCCTGATCACCAAGGCTTTGAATTGTTCATCTGATAAGTTGGCAATCTCTTTGTTGCTTAGATAAATTGGCTCTGGGGCTTTGATTTGTTCTCCAGTTTGATCCATTTTTGTTTCTGGGTTTTTTTGTTTTTTTGTTTTTTTTTTGGGGGGGGGTCTAGTCGCAGCTGTTAGGTAGTGAGGGGTGGAGCCTTAGGTGTTCCCCCAGGGCGGGGCAGCCCAGTCGCTGGGTAGTGACACTGTATGTGGGGGCGGGGCCCGAGAGGAAACAATGGCGCTTGCTCTTCTCACTCCCGGATTCCAGTCCCCTCTTCTGCTTCCCCTCTGCCTGGATTATCCGAGCATGAATGTGGGACCCCCTGGTCAGCCAGCCACCCTGCGCAGCCTCACTGGGTCTGCACAGCTGCCACCCCGTGCCTGCGGTCTGCCAGCTGCTGTTGCCTGCGTGCCCGGTCCGAACCTCCACTCTTTCCTGCTGTACCTCCGCCCCTCTTACTGGTCTGGATGAACAGTTGTTGGACTTCTGAACAGTTCAATTTTCTGAGTTCTGGTTGTTTTCTTGTTTCTAAATCTTTGTTGTCCTTAATTTTGGTTGTGAGAGGAGGCATAGTGTGTCCGCCTACGCCTCCATCTTGTCCAGAAGTCATAAATAAAATTCTTAAAAAAAAAGAAGTGCTGGGTTGTATTCATCTTGTGGACCCTGTGGATCTTATATTCACTTTTTGTTCACTCTTTGGCCACTAGGGTTCTCAGAACCAAGTTTGTGGACCTTCTTAGCAAATGTACAGGACCATTTATTACACTGTATGGGAGTACTTATTACACACTTATGGATACTAATCTTAATCTTAGTTTCAGTATTTTCCCTCCCTTTATTTTCCTTTCACTTCAATTCCCAAAGCTGTTTGCTTTATTCCTTGACATTGCACACATTTTTGTAAGGGGCTATAAAGAAACATATACACACATAAATATATTTTTCATACATAAATAAAATACAAATTTGAGTCAAGTACCCAGAAGCAGACTTGACCCCTCTTCAGCCTGCCTGCCCCTGTGGCCGAGGAGCCTGCTTCGTCGTTGTACCATCAAAATGCTTTCAGGCCCTTCTGCCCAGAGAGAGGGGAGTGAGGTCTCAACTCTGTACAACTTTCACCTAGAGCAGGGGCAGAGGGGAGGGGGAGGAGAGAATTCTTGGTGGCTGCACACTGCCCTGCAGCCCGCTCAGCATCCTGCTCCCTGGTGCCATCTTTCAGCTGCATGCCCCAGTCACTTCATCCCACCCACCAGTGTTGTCCTTTTGCCTCACTATGAAAAAGCAATTTGCATCCAACCAGCAGGACTGAGTAAGATAAATGGACATAGACTGCTTTCTCCTCTGAGAAACCCCTTTCATCTGTGCAGAAGGGGAGAGAGTAGTTTTGTTTTATTGTGGCCCCAAGGGCTGAGTTTCGGGTTTGTGATTCATCTGCCTTAAAGACACAGGGCAAGTGAACAGCTGGAAATGCTGCAGTCTTAAGACCAAACACACTTGAACTCTTCCCTCGGGACCTCTAGCTCCTGCCTGGGGCAGGTGCTGTTTTAAGTCAGAGAGTGGGAGACCAGGTCTGTTTGCAATGCCCAGGGTGGGTGTGGGGCACCTGACCTAGGTTGTGGGAAGTGGGATTCAGGACTCAAGCCCAGAGCCTGGGCCTTTTCCAGAGCTGAGTGCAACCTCTAGGATCCTTAGTGTCTTTATCTGCAAAATGGGTGTTTATATTACAGGGCTCACAGGCTTGTTGTGAGGATTAAATACTAGCTACTGCCTCGCTTTGGCAGGTGTGGCACCGGCAGTTGGAGCATTGGGTCCAGTAACTAAAATGTTGCACATTCGGTTCCCTTTCCGGGCACATGCAGAGGTAACCAAGATGATGCGCTCTCTCTCTCTAAAAATCAATGAAAAAATATGTTCTCAGGAGAGGATAAAAAAATAGCTAGTGCTTTAATGGCTGTTATTATATGCCAGTCATCATTCTAAGAGCTTCACGCGCAGTAACTCATTTAACCCTTACAACATTCTTAGTTATTATCATCCCCATTTTTCAGAGGAGGAAACTGAGGCTCGGAATGCTTAAGTAATGTGTCAAAGTTCACCTAGCTGGTGAGTGACAGAGCTGAGGTTTGAATACAAGTAGTCATCTGGCCCCAGGGTGTGTGCCCTGAAGAAGTGCTAGGGCTCTGAGACTTGTCCGAAAAGATCTGGGCAGTGCCTGGCACCCAGAAAGCACTCATTCAAAGGTAGATCGTTGTTCTGGTGTCTGAGCCATGGGCTGGTTTCCGGGCAGAGGTGATCTAGGTGACTCTGGCAATCTAGGGGCCTCTTCCATGGATGCTCTTAGCACCTTGGGCTTGGGTTGCATTTCCCTATTTGCGTCTGTCTCCCCTGCTCCTCTGCCAGTGACTCCCCCCTCCATCCCCCATATCCCAGCACTTAACAGAGTTCTTGACATACAGCTGGTGCTTCTTGTTTACTTAGAGATTGTTTCTTTGTTGGCTGCTGGAGCCATGAGGTTCCCCAGGAAGCTGGTGAGCCTATCGCTGGGGGACCTCAGTCTCCTCCAGGTGGCCAGGGCCAGATTTCCCTTTCTGATCTCTTCTGCTCTGTCTTCTCATGTCTCTAGCAGGCTGTTTTGAGGGCCCTTTAAAATTTTCTTTATAATTGTTATTGTTGCCCATCACAGAAGCTAATCATGCTTTTAAAAAAGGAATTTGGACCTTGTAGCAAGTTTGAAAAATAAAAGTTCTTCATATACTGCTATTCCTGGTCTGACATTACCTGGGAACTTGTCATAAATGCAGTCTCGCCCCCCCCCCCCGCCCCCGCCCAGACCTGCTGAATCACGATCCCACAATGACTCATAGCCACCTGAAATTTCAAAGAGCTGGCCACCACCCTCCTCCCCAGCCCCAGCTAAGACAACAAGTGTCATCGGTTTGGTGGGCATGTGAGAGCCTTTTAAAAAGTACGCTCTTCTAACCTCTTTGCAATTTTCTAGCCTCATCTAAAATCAAAGTCATTTAGCAGGAAGCTAATGATGACCTCATTATCTTGTCTGTCTGCTTCTACTCTTGCCCCCTCTCCAACCCGTTCTCTGCCCCTCCCTCCACCAGCACCCATGGTGACTGATTTAAACAAATCAGATCATGTCACTCTCCTGCCTAGAATCCTTCCCTGTCTTTCCATTGTCCTGGGAACTCGACTGACCTCCTGGCTGCACCTGTCACCCTCACTCTCCTTCCTGCTCCTCACTCTGGATGTGTTGACCTTTCCTCTCGTCCACCTCTGGGCCTTTGCAACCTCGCTCCTATGCCTGGGTGCCCTTTCCTCCCTCTTCCCTGCTTTGTTCCTTTTCATCCTCAGGCCTCAGCTTAAATGTCACCTCTTCAGAGGTGGGAGAGGAAACGGGGAGAGCATGCCCAGGCCTGCCAGTCTTCTTGGTGTCTTTCCTTCGCTGTGGTTAGGACTGTCTCCCTGCAGGAGTGTAACCCTATGGTGACAGGGACCATCCTGCCTCACCTCCCTTCCATTGCAAAGCTAGACCAGGGCCTGGATATAGGAGGTTAATATCAGTATATAGCTGTTGACTGGACGAGAGCAGGCATATTAATAACATCACCCTGTTTCTGTTGCTTGTTGAAATTACAAGAACAGTAGATACTAATTATATTTTTAGAAAATTCTGTAGGAAGGAATAAAATAAAAAGTAATATCATAGAGGATGAAGGGCACCTTTCCCTGCACACAACCAAATGTAAACCAAGTAAATACTGTCCCATCAGACAGACAGGTGGGGCAGGCCTTGAAAGGAGGGGGTCACTGTCTCCCTCCTGAGCAGGTTTTCCTGGGAGAAGCCTGGGAGGTGAGCTGGATGGATACACAGGAGGAAGTCTCAAAAGCTGTATAATGAGTGGACTTGGACAGTAGTTGTTGCTGTGGCAACCCAATTTCCCTGCTGCCAAGAGCAGGGGGGGTTTGTTTCTTTTGCACTCGTCAGGAGCTTCTCTCCCCTCAACATTACTTGAGAAAGAAAGAGTTTGGCCTTTTTTTGAGGTCAGTGACCATCCTGTGGCTGATACCATGTGATTCTCTGATGGCCTCTTAAGTGAGGACGTGGCTGAGCCCCATCCCCACAGCGCCCAGATACATCCAGGGTCATGTCATAGACCCCCTCGACCTGCGCTGAGGGGCCAGGGCAGCTAAGCACCCAAAGAAACTGTGTTCTGTTCCCTTCACAAGAAAAGGTTTTCTAGATTTTTGTTTCTTAGGAATGCTAAAGGTCGAGGTCAGGGGAAGCTCCCCTGAGCAGGCCTCTTGAGTCAGTCCCTGGTTCTGTGTCACATTGCCAGGGTTCCTCCAGGGCATTTAACCCTGAAAATGTGGATTACGATAGAGCTGAGGGAGACACAGCAGACAGATGGGCAGAATCAAATTATTTGTACCTATTCTCTGCACAGGCTCTGTGCTAGGCACACATGTCCTCATCCAGTCCTTCTTGCCCGTCAGTAAGGGGGGAAACATTCTCTCCACTGTTCAAATGGTGCAGACTGAGGCTCTGAAGCTTACGTCATTTGCCCAAGATCTCAGTGCAGAAATACAAACCAGACTGTGCCTGGGTCTCAAGGTCATACGCCCCACCCCTCACCACATCCCACTGGGAAATAATTCGGTGATGTGAACTAGGCAGGGGAGAGATGGGTCCTTCTCTTGTATGTGATGGCAGCCAACTTTAAATCTCCCTCTAAGCACAGAGGTTTGTGGGGACTTGCCCCAGCAGCATCACCTGGGCCCTTCAGCTGACGGTGTCCTCCTCCTTGACTCCCACCTGCCTCCTTTAATGAGGTGGTGGGCCACAGTGGGGAACACATGGGATGTGCAGGATCAGATCCATACCAGCTACGGATCCTGACCCTGTCTGAACACCAGACTCAAAATAGCAATATGGGAAAGCAGCACCTCTGGATTTTCATTTCCTGTAAGAAAACCTAGCGCTGTCTCGAGGATTAAGTGAACTGACGGGAAGGATCTAGTGTCGCAGTCCAGCTGCAGCAGGATCTGGAAAGTCCTGAAGGTGGGTAAGGCGTTGGTGCGTGGAGATCAGGCAATGACACAACTCAGAGGATGGTGAAGCACTGATCATTTATTGCAAGTACAAGTGGATTTTTATATTTTCTTTTTTGGCATAGATCAACATTCACAGGTGCATAGCATGATCAGTTAAGCAGAAAAAATCAATACAAAAGTAACCAGGAAAAGTACAAAAGTTCCCAAGGCTTCAGTTATATTAAACAAAGATTATTTTGACCAGGAGACCCATAAACCAGACGATTAGAATTTCTCAAAATTTGTTCATGGGGCAAAAGTATACGGTAGATTGAGCAGAGGCAATAAGGCCTTTGTGATGTCCAACTTGGCTATCTATTTTTTCTGTCTAAAATGTTTCTCTGTGTACTATAAACTTTAACTTCATAGTAACTGTTTCTACATGCTTAATAGCTAACCAGCTTTTCTTATTTCTATGGCTGTCTAATTGATATATATTCCTATTCAAGGTAAAGGAGGGGCTGTTACTCTAACGACTTTTAGACATTCAGGGACTTTCTATTATTTTGTATAACTTCATTGGAATTATACTAATCAATGAACCTAAAATACAGATGTCTAACAATCCCACCACCTTTTGATCACCAAAACAAACATGTAAGGAGAGATAGACAGGAAATCCAGCTACAGTTGTTAATTCAAGAGGTCTAACTTATTATTTTATTTTTTATTTCTTGAATACTAAGGGGGCCCGGACCGCTTAAGTCTCTCAAACCAGGGTAATTTAAATAAGCCAACATGTTTTCTCTTATGGTTAACAATTATATTGCCCTGGCTGTCATACACCCCTGTATAAGGGAGAGGGGAATCTGTGGGGATTTTTTCATCCTTTCAGGCAGTTCCATGGGGAATACTGTCCCTTCCTCTTGGGTGGTTTTCACAAGAATGAGTAAGTACAGTACAATGCCTATATTCAGTAGCAAAAGCAAAATAATTAAAATAAAACAGCCAATTGTTAACCCAATTTGGATGCCACATTCTCTTCCAGGGAGACGAATTCCTTGAACTCGAGTCCTCCATGCCCGGACCTTGTCAGACAACATGGTTGGAAGAGGATGTGGCAATCCAGGATGTGACTTTTCTATTAAACTCAAACAGCCCAGCATCTTGGGAGCCTTTTCCACTTTCTCTTCCACAAGCTGTCCGGTGGGAAGTTACTCCCCTTAGTCTCCAGGGTATATGATGGCATTGATTTGCAACCTCAAATTTGATTTTTCTGGATCCTCTCTCTGAGGCAGCCATCCCTGGAGCCAACCCCAGGCAACTGTTGTCCCACTGTCACACACATTTAGTCTTCACATTCCGGGCCCCCAAGGGATCCCTTTCCACAAGCGCTCCCCCACCCCGGCGGGCCTCAGAAAAGCTGCTCCCAACACTCTGTGCCTCCCTGCCTTTGGAGCACTGCCTGGGTGACAGTGGCATAGGTAGCAGGAGCACAGATTGACATTCAAGGAAAAGCGCAAGGACAAATGTTGCTTCTCTGTTCCCTGTGACCGGTTGGATGAGCCCCTGACCCACTCGGGGAAGTGGGGAGGTACCCTATTTAGCCAGTTCAAAGTACTACAGTAACTTTCAGTTTAAATGGCCTGTCTTGGATGACTCGGTCTCTGTAGAGTAACCACTCAGTCCTTTAAATTGCCTCTCCTTTCTACCGCCCCTCTCCATGGTGACCAAGTCCCCTGAGTGGTCAGTCACCTGTGGGTTTTTGGAGTGTGTTGCTGACACCCAGTGCTGGAATCTTGCCCCAGGTATAAGGCCCCACTAAGAGTAGTCTCTCTTCTCCCTGAGCTGGGGCCGAGGCCTCCAGGCCCTTCAGCACTCCATGTCCCCTTTCCAGACCCCAGAGGAACTTCAAGATCCCCTGTAGCCATGGGGCACAGGGCCATTTATGTAGCCGTTTTCCCACCTCATTTTTGCATGTCTGCCCCTCTGGCTTGTGGATGCAGTGTCTATCCCAATATGGTCTCCTCCTAGGGATCCAAATAAGAAAGAGGGCCAAGGCTTCAGTGCTTTTAGCTGTCCCCTCAACCCTTCCCCCACCCCCCTCCCTCAACCCCTGGCTTTGGCCCAGATGAGGAGATTAAGACCAAATGTGTGATGGCCTGTGTCCCCAACCTGGGCCTTACTTCATGGTTGTCCTTGGGCCACATGCATTGCATCATATCCTGATTTCCTTCCACTTGAGGCTCATGACAAACCTCGGTGTCCTAGTCCACCAGGCCTGGCTCTTGATACCTTAATTCATGTTTAAATTGTTCAGAAAATCCTTTTCTCTCTGGACAACAACTGACTTTAAAAGCTATTCCTGTGCTTTACACTCAGGAATATTTTTTTGGATGTCCAAAGCTGAGCCGTCCCTTTCTCTTTGCATTTCTAATCCTCTCCCAGGCAAACAGATGCATCTGGCAGAAGAGGAGGGAGGTGAAAAAGGGAAAGCACATTAACTGGTTTAACAGGTACGCTCCCCAGTGCATACACCTATGACCAGACGTGTGTAATGGTCCTTCCAGCTCTGAAAGTCAGTGACTTCTGTCCTTTCAACCTTATCAATGTACAAGATCCTTTTTCTTTATCAGTTTCATCTTATTTTTAAAGACCTTCTTTCTTTAGTGACATTGTTTTAGATACTGTTATAGCTCTCCTCCCTTTATAGTCAAACTAGAAAAGGTGCTCCTTCTGCTTCAGAAACCAATGAGGTCAACTGACAATTTCTTTACTTCTAAATCCAAGACACCCTGTATTAGTTTCCTAGGACTGCTATAGCAAAGTACCAGCTTGGTAGCTTGTAACAAAAAAAATTTAAGAGAAATTTATTCTCTCACAGTTCTGGAGGCCAGAAATCCAAAATCAAATTGTCAGGCAAAGTTGTTCCTTCTGCAGGCACCGGGGGAGAATCCACTCCGTGCCTCCCTCCTAGGTTCTGGGGGCTCCCACAGTCCTCTGCACTCCTTGGCTCCTGGATGCATCATTCCAGCCTCTGCCTCAGTCTTCACATGACTTGGCCTCTGTGTTTCTGCATCTCAAATTCCCCATCCTTTAATAAATATCCAAGAATACCAGCCCTTGGATTTAAGACACCCCCCCCCCAAAAAAAAAGATACAGTGTGATCTCATCCTGAGATCCTTAACTTAATTATACCTGCAAAGATGCAATTTCCAAATAAGGTCGTATTCTCAGATGTTAGGGGTTAAGACTCAGACATATCTTTTTGGAGGACACTCTTCAACCCATTATATACCCTTTTCAGTTCTGAACTTGACCTTTTTGCAGCATGTGAGGCTCTTGATCACTTTCTTTTGGAAACTTCCAGGATGCCAATCCTATATGATTGGCTGAATCCCTCTTCTGCCCAGCTCTGAAAAGCTAAGGTCCTAGGAGTCTGTCCTGTCTTTAGCTCTCTTCTCTCAATCTCCCTCAGGCAACCCCATTCATTCCCATAGTCTCCAATGAAGACACAGTGGAAATGTCTGGGGTGTGAAAGACCATATTATTGCAGACTTTAGGGCTGGAAGGGGTCTTTCACTTAACCTGATGGCAAGAGGAAAGGAATATTATAGGATTAGAAGAGTGGCCAAAGGAACACAATATTTTAAGATTTCTCTGGTCTTGGTATTTGGGATGGGCTAGGTTGGAGAAAGAGATTAGAAAACCCGGGACCCTTTGGGTGGTCACTGCTGTAATTCAGGTATATGACAAGGAGGACTTAGGCTAAGATGCTACAAGAGAGAGAGCATGGGCGGAAGAGAAGTAATGTTTTATGGGGCAGCTACAGAAGAGACAAAAGAATGTCCAAACCTATAGAAAAGTTTTATAAGTGTTTATTTGACCCCAAATTTTGAGGATATGCCCAGAAGCAAGATCTCAATGAATTGAGAAAATGCTCCAGAGAATGGCAGTTTTGCAGCAAATTTTATATTTACATTAGAATCAAAGGAGAATATGTAAGGAGTCCCATGAAATTCATTGCTGGTAGATTAGGGTGGCATGAGAAGACAAAGTGAGGAAATCTCTAGGACTGGATAAAAAGCAAAACAGAAATACGTACCCTTTTTCCATGGGTGGGCCCAGGATGGTTAAACATTTAACATTTACAGCACATAGAGATGGTACTCGGGCAACAAGGTAACTGTGAGGAGTTTCCTGGTCTCGTGCTCTGTAGTTGTGCCTCTGAGGGGTCTGGGAAAGGAAATGACTCTGGCGTTTCAAAGGTGTGTTATCCTGGGTGCATAAGAACAATGGACAGGGCTCACTTAAGGTAAACATTGACCTTGGTGAAGGAGGTTGTAGGCCTGGGATGTGACTACACCGGGACCTGCCCGGTCAGAAATTTATGATCAGATCTCCTGCGTGGTTACTTTCAGTCATTGAACTTGCCAGGCCTGCCATGTGGTGCCCCTGGGCTTGTCAGGTTTATTCCTTAGCCCTTCCCCATGCACACTTGATATATGTGCCACTTTATATATGCTTCACTTCTCACAACAACCCTGCAAGGAATGTATATTTTACCTCCATCTTACAGATTAAAGAAAGCTCAGAGAGGTTAAGTGATTTGCCCAAAGCCACACAGCAAGTTAGTGGCCATGCTGGGAGTATAAACCTAGGTGACTGTGAGTCTAGAAATCAGAAGGAAGGCATAAATCTGTGAAATATGGTAATTTAATACAAGGCCTGACAGGACTTTATAATGGAACTGATATAGGGAGTGAAAAAAGAGCAAGGGACATAATGTGCTGGAGAAAACTGGGGAACTTTTAGAGAGTGGGTTAGTGTGGGTGGTGAGTGGTAGGAAGATAATGAAAATATGCTTTCCATCATACTGAGTCTGGGATGGCAAAGCTGTCACGTGGACAGATGAAACTATTGGACTGGGGGTCATGAAGGGAGATTGGGATTTAAGGGTGCACTGAATGGTCAAAGAGACAGAGATGACAGAAGGCTGCCGCGGACATTCAGAATTTCTTCCTCTTCACTCTATTTCCTGAGGAAGGAGGGAGAGTTGGGGGGGCACCAGAAATAAGCTCCCCGGTAAAGCGTTTGTTGGCAGGCAGCCAGGTGAGGCGTGCAGAAGCCCGCAGGGGAGCAGATGCAGCCCACCTGGCTCCCTGGTGGGGCACTGGCGCTCACCTCAAATGATTGGCAGCAGGGGAGGGTGAGCGGACGGGGAAGCACTGAGCAATGGGATGGTGACGACGGGGGCAGGGTAGTTTGTGCGCAAGGTAAGAGGCACAGCTACCGGCACCAGAGCACAGGACCTTTGAACTTCTCAGAGTTTACCCTGTTTATCCTTCGTCTGACAAGTCAGAGCTTTGTCAAGTGTTGGTGATGGAGCTGGCATTTGGAATTTCAGCCTCTTTTTGTTTTTCCTAGCAAGATCCAGGAGAGACTGGGATGAACCAAACTCCCTTGTTTTTCCCTTTTGCAGTGAATTGGTATGGCCTCGGGCTGCAGTTACAACCCTGTAATTGCAACCACATTGCAAAATAGACCCCAGAAGAAACTGGGAACACAGTATGTGTCCAGCTAAGCCATCCCCTTGGTTCACCCATGTCAGGGCGCCCATCAGCAGTCCCTCAAACTCCCTTTGAATGCAGGGCTCTTGCACAGATCATTCCTCTGCCAGGATGGCCACCTCCTTTTTTATCCTCCACAGTTTGATGGGTGAAATGTCACTTTAGGCTTAGTTAACCTCCCAAAGGCCCTGTCTTCAGATACCACCATAGTGAGGATTGGGTCAGAGTAAACAGAGTCCACAACAGGTAAGACACATGTTCACAGCAACATCATTCATAATTCTAACACAAAGTAGAAACAGCCTGAATGCCCATGGACAGGTGAATGGGTAAACAAAAGATGGTATATACATAAAATGGAATATTACCCAGCTTTTAAAAGGAATGAAATTTTGATGCATGCTATAATGTGGATGAACCTTGAAGACAGTATACTAATTTAAATAAGCCAGACACAGAGGAACAAATACTGTATGATTCTATTTCTGTGAGGTCCCAGGAGTCATTACATTCATAGAGACAGAAAGTAGAATGGTAATTGTTAGGGGCTGGGGGAATAGAGAAAGAGGGGAGTTTGTGTTTGATGGGTACAGAGTTTCAGTTTGGGGAGGTGGAAAAATTCTGGAGATAGGTAATGGCAATGGCTGCACAAGAATATGAAAGTACTTAATGCCACTAAATTGTGCAGTTGAAAATAGTTAGAATTGCCCTGGCTGGTGTGGCTCAGTGGATTGAGTGCTGGCCTGTGAACCAAAGGGTCTCTGCTTCGATTCCCAGTCAGGGCTCATGTGTGGGTTGTTGGCCAGGTCCCCAGTTGAGGGTATGTGAGAGGCAACCACACATTGATGTTTCTCCCTCCCTTCCCCTCTCTCTAAAAATAAATAAATAAAATCTTTAAAAATAGTTAAAATGGTAAATTTTATGTTCATATATATCTTTTTATTGTGGTAAAATACAAATAATATAAAATTTAATTCCCTATTTTTCAATGTATAGTTCAGTTATGTATATTTTACCACAGAGAACACAAATGGAATGAAAACTGATGGTACAGGAAACAAACCAAAACACCACGGCTAACGCCTTTACCTGGTGCTCTGGCCGTTATTTCTCTAGTGAGTGTCAGTGTGCACAAGGCTTCCTATGCATTCGTTTGTGAGGTCATAAGGCCCTCAGCTGTGGAATCTTCTACCATAGGGGATTTTAGGGACGTAATCCTCACAGTTGGAGAGGAAATATTATCCAGGAAACAGATGAGGGAGCTGTATGTGAGTGCTCCCTGTGTTTGGGGGATGGTCTGAGGGACCCCCATGGGAGAGACAGTATTTGTTACAGGAGGGAAAGGAGAAAGAAGCAAAGAAATCAATGGCATGGTCTTCACCCCCTTCTTGCACTCTCTGGAGGTCAGGGTGGCCCACACAGTTCCCCAAAGTGCCCTCAATCTAGAGTGCCAGGTTGAATGGGGAAGAAAGGAGAATCCCACTCATTCCTCAGGCCTGCCCACCAGCCTTACACCCAGTCCTCCATTCCCTCTAACAATGTCAGGGAGATGATCCCTAACCCACCAGCCACCCACCCTCCCCTCACTGCTTCTTATCCAGTGGCACCTCAAGTGTGTTCAGGGTACTGCAGGATCAGGCTGAGGGCAGCTCCCGCCACCCCCATTATAGTCTCCTTGCCTCTATTCTCCACACTTCTTCCTCTCTCCCCTAATCTTCTCCCCTCTCTTCTGCTTACATCACCACCCACTCACTTTTCTGGCTGTACCTACTTCGCTTCCACTTAAGATTTCAATAAGGGGTTGGGAGCTAAAAGAAGGGGTGTTGCCCTCCCTAGGAGTTGCTGGGCCACCAGCAGGATGTTGGACCACCAGGAGATGTGTATGCCCACCCACCTACAGAACTGTTGACTTGGCCAATTCTATTTCCTGGGAGAGGACACCTCACCTGTTTTCTCTCCCAGATTCCTGAGAGTGGGTGTTGGAGATAGAGCCCTCGGCTAGACCAGTATAGACAAACCAGATTCAGGAAACCGGTGGATAGGAGTTGCCTCTCGGTTTCCCTAGGGATCTATTTTCTCTTGTTGGATGTGCAGTTTAACTGTGGCAGCTAGAGACCCCACTGTTAGCGAGTAAAGAAAAGGAACCATCAGCTTCTTTGCTCCCCTGCACAGGTAAAGGGGAACCCAAGGTGAGAAATAGGACTAAGGATGATGATAAGAAGAGCTCCCGGGACCCAAAGAAGCTGCTGAAAATTTGCAAAACAGGCTACCTGCTACAACTCTGTAAACCAACAACAAAAATCCTGGCAAGAAGAGGCAGTGCTGGTGCACCTTCTTTAAAGGTGCATCTGGACAAGTTGGAGGCTCAGAGGCTCACAATTTGCTCCCACTAGCTCATCAACCTTTGCTGAACTGTTACAGAAGGACTCTTGGCTCCTGGCCCCTCTCTTGAAGCAGCTGAGAAGCGGCAGCCTTGGCTGCCACCCAGCGGCTCAGTCTGTAATCTTCCCCCCCAGTGTGACTCGCACCAGATCTTAGCAGCTGCAAAAAGCAGGCTCAGGCTGCCCTGAGAAGCCAGCCCCACCACCAGTGACTCAGCGGGGGAAGTGGACCTGGGACTTGGGGCCTGAGGGGCCAGCACTGGTGACAACCTAGTGCTTTTGAGCAGTAGGAGGAAGTTGAGTTCTGAGAACAAGCCCAGCAACAGAATTGTAATAGAATAAATCCATACAGTAATTCCATTTGTGTCACAGAAGCCTCCCTGTGGGGTTAGACAAGCAGATCCCCGGCTTTCTGCCTCCTAAAATGTAGCCTGAACCAAGGTCGAAGTTCCAAAGCTAAGTGATCCCTCTTTCCTTTTTTGCCCCTACCCCCACCCTACCCCCAAGCCCAAGCAATTATACAGCAGCATCCAGAAAGATGTGGGTGGAGATTATCCTTTATTCATTTTTATTTTGAAGAGAAAAAGCCACAGCAAAAAGATGGTGCCAACACACCAGGCATCAGAATGACCCCTGCACATGCAGGACACTGATGGGCACTCACTCTGGAATCTGGTGATTGACAAATGTGCCCCACGGTGACTATGTGCCCACAGCTGCAAAACCCCCTTATTCTTCCCTACTTTTTTAAATTTCAAGATACCCCACCCCACCTACCCCAGTTAGCCTTGTCATTCTCAGTTGAGTCTCCTAGCAAATTGGACTTTTACTCTTGTGGGCTCAGAGTACCCCCCACCCCCGAACAATAAGCATGCATACCCTAGAGGTACAGGGAAATGGACACAGGATGCTGGAACACGGAGAGATGGCATGCTTCATTTCTCATCATCCTCCAGCTTGGGAGAAAGGCTGCCCTCCAACCTCCCAATGAGAGATGGAAGGGTGTGGAGACCCCACCACCTTCCCTGCTCCCCAGGGCGCATGACACTCCATGTGGCCCTGCTGCTCACACCCCAGCCCTGCCTGATTTTAAACAAACCTTTCTCTTGGGAAACAGACATTTGGGAGCTAGCCAGTGAAGGGCCTGAAGTGATCATTTAAAACCAATTTTTTTTCTTGCTCAGTCTCTGTTCAACTCAATCTTGCTCTCCCAAGGGGATTTCTGACACCTGAAGCCCTCAGCCTGGCTTGGAGCCTTCCCAGAAATTTGTGGACCCTGTGGAAGTTGTTTGGTGGCGGCAACCCCTTACCGCCCAGCCTCCCTGCATTCTCCCAGCATGATGTCGGGTTTTTATCATCCCTCCCCGTGTTCTGCTATGGTTTCCAGACTCGGAGGTGCCCAGGGTGGCTGGGGAGGCATCAGGTACACTTGCTTTCTGTCCTCTCCTCATCATGGCTGACGGTTCGGAGCTGCCCCTGGGCCGCAGGCTTCACCGACAGGACCAAGCGTTTGCGGAATGTCTCACAGAGCACGATGTACACGAAAGGGTTGAGGCAGCTGTTGGCATAGCCCAAGCTGATGGCCGCGTTGTACAGGTAGACAAAGGTGAGTGTTGGGCGGCTGATGGACAGCTGGGTCAGCTGCAGCACGTAGTAGGGCGCCCAGCATACAAAGAAGACCAGGCAGATGGCAATAGCTGTGCGGGTCACCCTCTTTGTCCGCAGCCGGATGCTGCGTTGAGAGGCAGGAGCCACGGAGGACGTCATGCGCTGTAGGATCCTCACATATGCAGCCGTGATGACCACAAAGGGCAAGGCAAAGGCCAGGAAAAACTGGTACAGGGTGAACCAGTACAGATCAGTGTCCGGGTTGGGCAGGCGGATGCCACAGCCCACCGTGCCCCCTGGGAAGGGGATGAGCCTGGCATAGAGCCACACGGGGGTGATGCTGATGAAGGACAGGGCCCACAGGAGGCAGATCACTAGGGTGGCCACAGAAGGCTTCCGGAACTTGGTAGAGGAGATGGGGTGGACAGTGGCCAGGTAGCGGTCGATGGCCATGGCGGTCAGGATGTAGGTGCTGGTGAACTGACTGTTGGCGTCCATGGCCGTGATGAGGGTGCACATAGTCTCTCCAAAGTGCCAGACGCCATTGCCCATGAGCTGGTGGATCATGAAGGGCATGCCCAGGAGAAAGAGGAGGTCCACCACCGAGAGGTTGATGATGAAGATGTCGGGGACGTTGCTGCACCAGTGCAGCTTGGACTTCTTCACCACGGCAAAGATGACTGTGGAGTTCCCCACAATGCCCAGGAGGCAGATGGTGCCGAACACCGAAGGCATGATGATGTTGATGTAGGAGACACTCCCTGTGCGAGGAGGTGGCCCTGGGGACAGAGGAGCAGTGTCGGTCACTCGACATGGGCTGTACCCTCTAAGGGCTGACATCCTACTGGCGCCCTCAGCCCCCAGAGACATGCTTGTGTACTTCTTCATCCTTTGTGCCGTTCCAGCTCAGCGTCCACCCTTCTCCTGGAATTCCTTCCCACCATTCTCCCTCCCCACACTGGTGCTAACCCATCCTGTCCCTTCACCCTCTTCCACTGGTTCCATGGTCAGTACTACTAGACTGTAATGCACCACCTGTTAGTTAAGGGACCCAGTCCGTGGCCTCCTGCATTGTTTCGGAAGACACAGAGTCAACAACCACGGCTGTCTGCAGGGAATTACTCTATGGGCCCCAGGCTTCACCAGGAAACCTCATCAAAATAGCCAGAAGGACATGAGAGAGTGTGTGTGTGCACGCACACATGTGGGCGTGTGCACATTCTTTCCTTTCCCTGCTTGCAGCCCGGATCATTTCATGTTAGAAATTGCTGGTGGGACCTGTGTGCTGTTTCCTGGGCATCTCTGTGGGTGACTGTCCTGTGGAGGCTTCTGCCCACAAGGCCCCGCAGCCCTGCCCTCTCCTGGGCTGCTCTCAGGGATTTCCTTGGGCCCCGATCTTCTGAGCCTGAGCTTCCCTGGTGAGCAGAAACTGAAGCTACTGTGTTGCAGCCCAGCCCCTGAGAATTTTCTTTACAAAAACCTTTCTTCTTTTCCCTTCTCTTCTCCCTCCAAGCTAGAATTCCAGGGCATCTCAGCTCTGGAACTGTCAGGCAGTTTTGTTCACCAGGAAAGTTAATACCTGAGAGTTACCCCTTCCAGGGCCTTCCCCAGGGGCAGCTGGGATGGTTCAGACCCCTTACTGTAGTTGGAGCCAAAAGCCAAGGGCATCGGTGAAGGAGGGAGCCTCCAGCTGCCTCCTCACATGCTATCCTCCAGCTTCTCTTACTGGCTTTTCCAGCCTGGAATTTTTCCTGCAAAGCATACTTGAAACTCATCTTTGAGCCTTCCCCGCTAGCCACCATTCTTGCCAATTCTTTTTTTTTTTTTTTTAATTTATTTAAGCCAAACTGACGACATGCTGAGGAACACGATCTCCAATGCTCCCCCTTGTCACTTCTGAACATGCCTTTGCTCCAGCCCCTTGGGCCCCTGCCTGCCCCGCCCCCTTCTCCCCTTCTCTGCAAGCAAAGCAGACTGCAGATCTTCTCCCTAAGAACTGTAATAAAGTTTCCCAGGCAGTTCGGTTTAGAGGTGAAACCTTCCTATTTCCCACCCCCAGCTCCGAGGAGGGACGCACTCACCGGCCAAGGTGAGGTTATCGGGGCAATCCGAGGTGTTGCTGGCATTGGGGCCAGTGGGCAGCAGCAAGGCTTGCAGGTCCATCCTGCCAGTGCCTGTCGCCTGCTGGCCCGTCCGCCCACACAGGCTGCGTCAGCCTCCGACGCCTGCCTCCCTGTCCTGGAGCACCAGCCCCGCAGTCCCGAAGAGGGTCTTCCAGGGCAGCCTGGCAGCCTCTGCTGCCTCTAAGCCCCACTGCTCTTCCCACTCCCTCCTTCCCGGTTCCCACTGACATCACCTAGACACATTAACATTCGGAGGCAGATAGATGAACATTAACCTCTTCAGTCCCGCACTGCAGCTCCTGCTTCTGACTGCCTGCAGAGCTAGGGGCCCAGGCCACCCCAGCAGGGAGGGGCTGCCATTCCTTGGCTCTGGGCTGCCTCTCTCGTGCTCACAGGGAGTGCCGCAGTCTTCACGTGAGGTGTCTGCAAAGGCCAGTGGGCTGACTCCCACTGGAGGAAAGACAGAGAGAGCCCGGCCTGGCCTGCACCCTAACCCCAGGTCCGCATGGCTGGGCCAGTTGGCCACCCTTGCCCCTGCCTGGAGACCATGGATTCCAACCATCTTGCTGGTGAGACTGCTAGTGTCCTTTCGAAACTGAGGAGTCGCTGGCTGCAGAGCCTTTGACTGGTGCTCAGAGGTGACAGGGTACTCCATGCTGGTGATAGCCAGAGTCTGAGGGACCAGAAGGGGATAAACTGCACAGGATCAGCATGGACTAGACTCACAGAGTTTTTATTTTTCTAAATGCTCTGCAGTCCTTGAGGTTTTTTTTACCTGGGATTCCTCCAGACAAATTTCAGAGCATCGAACTCCAAAGAGGTTGTCAACCTGGAGCAGCCTTAGATGGCAAAGCATGGAGCGAATTCTCTGCAGAGGCGCCCTGTGGCCAGCCCTCACAGCCCCCCTGGCCAACAGCTGCCGCCACACCCACTGCCAGACTCCGGGGCTGGGGTTCAAGGTAACCATAGTCTGACCCCTACACACTTCTCCAGTCTTACCTACTCATTTGCCTCATCCAACAAATGTTTATCAAGCAGTTAGCACTTGCCAAGCATTGTTCTAGGTTCTGTGGTGAAAAAAAAAAAAAAACCCACAATAAAGTCCTGGAGGCCCTGTCCTCATGGAGATTACATTCAAATCGGGCAGGAAACAGAAAACATACCAAAAAATGAAAAAGATGAGTTAGGATATTGGTGCTCAGTGCCATGGCAAACTTAAAGCAGGGTGAGCGGCCCAAGGAACAGCAGGGAGGAGCAGGTTGCTGTTTTACACAGGAAGGCCTCTCTGGGAAGTGTTTCCAGAAGAGTCCTGAAGAAAGTGAAGGGCATATTTGGAAACATCTGGAGGAAGAAGATTCTCAGCAGTAGGACTGACCAGTGCAAAGTCCCTGAGGCAGGAACGCTCTGGGCGACCGTGAAGACCAGTCAGCGTGGCTCTCGGAGAGCAAAGAGGAGGTTAGCAGGAGGTGCCATCAGAGAGGAATGGGTGGGAAGGCTGGGATCTGTTGGGCCTCGTCAGCCATGGTCAGGACTTTGGGTTTTCCTTTAGGGGAAATGGGGGTCTCAGAGGGCTTTCAGCTGAGCAGGGATATGATCACACATGTTTTAAGAAGATCAGTCTGCTTCTTAGCAATAGAAACAAAGTGAGAATGTATTTTAGTGTGCGTTCCTTTGAAAGCAGAGGCTGAGACAAGGACTCATGTCCACATGGCTTTTCTGCCAGATGACTCAAAGGGCAGGCATGAGGGAGTAGGGACAATGAGACAAGAAAGAAGAAAAGTCAACATAAGGGTGCATTATCAGTGTTGCTGCTGTGGTCATCAGGAGTTCAAGTTTGCTGGGGTCCTTGAACAGGGCACAGACTGGGCCCTAGAATCACCTACCTGAAAGGTAGGAGGCAGGGACATTTCCCCAGCTGCCCCATCCCCCAGGGGTTGCAGGTTACTCCTGAGGTGTTAACTCTGCACATCTGGGTTCTTGGGTAGAGCATCTCCGATGGGATCAAGATTCAATGGGGCTGGAAGCAGAGAGCTGTGCAGCTCACACTTGAGTCAGGAGGCTGTCAACACAAGTGAATTTTGTGCTGGAGCCGAGAGGGCCTGGCGGCGTTGAAGTCCATGGCAGGAAGCAGACAGGCACGAAGTGCACACTTGAGACAAGACACTGCAGCACAAGATCAGCTGAGCTCACCCACAGCTGCCTGCTGCAGCTGGCACTGGAGTCAGAGGCGGCCGAGAAAAACCTGACATGGGTTACTGGAAACATCCAGTAGAGAAGACTGTTGCAATAATCCAACTGAAAGATGATGGTATCTTAGATTAGGGAGGCAGAGGTGGGGAGAAATGGTGGGTTTCTAGACCTGTAGAGCCCAGAGGATTTGCTGAAGAACTGGACAAGAAATGTGCAAGAGAAAGAGGCATCAGGAATGACTCTCAGGTTTGGGGCCCAGATGACTGGAAGAATGGAGTTGTTGTTTACTGAGATGGAGAAGTCTGTGGGAAAAGAAGATTGAGAGGAGAAATTAAGAATTCTGTTTGCATATGTGGCATTTGAGATGCCTGTTACGCCACAGTGGAAATGTTGGGTAATAATTGGGTGAGTCATAAGTTCAAAAGGGAGGTCATGCCTGAGGATGTCTAGTTAAATGATGACACCAGATGAGTTCATCTAGGGAGTGAGGGCGAACAGGGAAGAGTTGTGAGGCCTTAGAAGGGGTGCATTCCAGAGTTTACAGGTGGGGAAACTGAGCCTTATGGCCCATTCTTTCCTCCTCTTACACCTGCCACAGTGTTCTCACATCCATCCACCCTTCCAGTCATTCTGGAGCCCCTGCTGTGTACCAGGTTCTATAGGCTCTGTGGATACATTGACGAAAAACAAGTGCCAGGTATCAAGGAGCTTACAGCAAAGTGGGAAGAAAGAGAATAACAAGTTAATAAGGAAAGATGTCCTGTTCAAGGTTTAGATCCCAACAAGTCCAGGTAACTGAATCATGAAGCGTGGCTCTGGAGTTAACCCCTGACATCATCTGCACTCTGCCTGACTGACAGAGCAGCAAGGGACTCGGGAGGGTAGATTTTAGCTTTCTGGTCTTTGTCTGCTCAGTGGTGGCTGTGGGTACAGGGAGGATGAACACTGAGACAGTCAATCCACGATGACAGCCACCAGGCTGATTTCTCCTTGTGGTAGGCAGCACCAAGGGAATGAATGGGGGGATGGGAGTGACTGGGGTCCTTTAGAGAGGAGAGTTAAGGATGTCCTCTTTGAGGAAGCATTCGGGTGGAAGGCTCAGCAACCATTCCACTACAAATGATTAATTTATACCAATCACAGCAATCTCGTTGCCCTTGCCAATGACGGTCTCTGGGATGAGCACATCTACTGGATGCCCACACACACCTCTTCCAATCCCGTTGTCCACACCTAGTTTACATGCCATCTATTGCTACAGTGGCCCACTCTGCACAGTTGCCAACCAAGTTCAGGTACAGGAACAGGTTCAGGTATGACCCAAAGGTGCTGCGTCTCAGGCCTGCACCCTGTGCCTTTTACCCTATGTCCTGGATCCTCTGTTGTTGTCATCACAACTTGGAATATGGAGACCCATGAAATATTCATGTGTGAGCAGCCCAGAAGTACAGGGCAAGCTAACACCCCTTAGGGTGAACTTTTGACCAATGAGGGGTGAAGCCACCAAAAGATGCTTTTTCCTTTCTTCCCAGGACACGACACTTCTCATGTGACTTTGCAGTAGTCCCATGGGATAGAGTGGTCACTTGCAATGGTGGACAACTCAAAAGCCTTACACAGTGCTTCCGGCTGCTCTGCTTTGCTCCTTAATCCTCACTCATGATTCCTAGAACCACACATCCAGGTGAAATACCCAAACACACCTCAGCTCTTTGCCTCAGCTCTGTTTCCTGGCAACCCAAGGCTAAGGCAGTGTGTGACCCATTCCTCCCAGTGACAGCCAAGGGGAGTAGTGTTGGGGTGGAAGGCATTTGGCAAAGTTTTTCATGTTCTTACAAAGAGGACACAAGAAGAGCTGGTCTCCTTTGCCTCCTCTGAACTTGGTTGCACCTGGACCTGATGATGTGATGCCTGGAACACTTGCAGCCATTTCTAATACTTGTGGCAGGTGAAAATATCCCCACTGATTGAATCACTCGGGGTGTCCTGAGAACACAGAACACACTCAAATGGGGAAACAGAGGAGTGTTTGATGAAAGGCATATTTGCCAAGGCTGAGGAACGGTTAAGGGAAATGAGATGGAGGGTCCCCTAGCCTGAGGCGCAAGCGGAAGGGAGCTGTCTCAGCAGCTGTGGCATTGTGTAGTTGTAAATGGCAGGGGTGCAGCCAGAGGAAGAAGTAAGCTGACCTCACTCTCCTTGTGCCTTCTTGTCTCTGCCTAAAGGTGCTGTCCTTAAGGGTCAGCCTCCAGGGGCCCTGAGCAGAGTGGATAAAAGTAGAAAGTGGATTTTGAAGGTGCAAATGGAAAATCAGCCTACTGACCCAGGGGGAGGCATTTGAGCCTAGACAAGGTATTTAATATACATTATTTTGTTATTAATCCTTGAAACAACTAGATACTTAAGGAGCCTCCTCTTTTTAAAAAATATTATTTTTAGAGAAAAGAAGAGAGGGAGAGAAACATCAATGTGTGGTTGCCTCTTGTGTGACCCCTACAGGGGACCCGGCCCGCAGTCCAGGCTTGTGTCCTGACTGGGAATCAAACTGGCAACCCTTTGGTTCGCAGGCTGGCGCTGGATCCACTGAGCCACACCAGCCAGGGCTAAGGAGCCTCCTTTGACTGGGTGGGTTTTCTGGGAGCAGACCCTGGACTGGCAGAGGCGTGTACAATGTGCATTGTGGGGTGACCTCTGGGAAAGAAGGAAAGGACATGCATTGGGAAGGGGGGACCACAGATGGTGATGTAGGCCTGACAAGGGCTCTCCAGCCCTGTAGGAAGTCTGGGGCACAACAGGGCCACGGTGAGTGGAAGTGGCAAGGCCTTCATCTACCTTCCCAGTTGGTGACCAGGAACCGTTCAAAGAGTGTGAGCCCAGCTGGAAAGCTGAGGCCAACCCTAAAGGGACTAGGCACCATCAGCTGAACCACAGTCCTTGCTGCTGGACAGTGAGTCCGTTCCTGAAGAGGAATCAGTGGGGCATCATCACGTTGGCAGCAGCTTTGTCCCTGCTGCAGTGTGGGGACAAACCAGGCCAGCTGCTGGTGGTTCACTTCCTTTATCTACACAAAGGGCTAATGATACAGCTCAAAGGTTTGGGTGAATGTGCATGGACTACAGAACAGGCTGTTTCCGGCTGTGCAAAGGGACATTTGGGGAGCCAGCATGCAGCATGTTCCCCTGGCAGGCATCCCCAGCTTCGACCCTCTGCATGATCCTTCCATCGAGCATGGCGCAAGCAGGGTAAGGCAGGCCGTTCCTACTGGCCACAGCTTGCCTCAAAGCCAGGTGCTGGGATGCAGAGCTTCACAGTCAGTACCACCAATGCCCCCGGACAAAGCCACACTGCCCGCAGCCTCCCCTGAGGATTGAAGTTTTGACTTGCTCCCCTCCAAGCCCTCCACTCATGCCCTGTTGCTCAGCCTGCCCTGCATAGTCACGAAGAAGAGTAAGCCTATGTGCAGCACTAAATCCTTTGCTCTCCCAGCGGTGTGCCCCCACGTACCACGCCCCACCCAGAGCTCCTCAAGGGTTTGGTGTAGCTCCCTGACTACCTATCTGTCCTGGACTTACAGGACTTGCTGCTGCCTCCACATTTTGAAGGCACCCCCAGGGGCCACTGCGTCAGATCCTCTCTTGTTCCCCTCACTCCTGCCTTTCGTCTTTCACCACACCCTCCACCAAACAGCAGGAAGTCTTAAGACAAAACTTCTCACCCTACTCCACTGTTGAAAACACTTGAGTGGCTCTGAATTGCTTTCAAAATAGAGTTAATCTCCTCACAGAATGTATGGGACATGACATTTTTCTGGTTACCCACAAGGTGATCCCCCCAGAAAACCAAGGCCTTGAGAAATTCTTTGGGAGGGGAAGTACCAGTGCTTCCGAACAGCCCCAGGTGGGAGCTGCTGGTGGGACAAACAGCAGGTGAGAGTTTTCTTATCTCAGCCGGATATGCAGGCCCTGGGCTGTGAAAGGCACAGAGCACCGCTGAATTTACAGAGGAAAGTGAGCATTGTTTGTTTAATAGGCAGGGCCGGTGGAGTTCCCAGGATGTCTCACCTGCAGAGACTGACGCGGCCAACTGATCATGGAGTCTCTAAAACCATAATACATGAGCTGCCCACTCACTGCGTTTCTGCTAGCTGTGTCAGGTCTGGTAAACAGGGGTCTGACTGAAGCCACGGTAATTGTGACTTTAGACAGCATGGTCCCTGCATCAATCCGGAGCCTGTGTCAGTCACTGCCAGACCGTGGAAAGACATGGAAGGTGGGCGGCAACTCTCAAGAAGTGGGTGTGATAACATGGTAGGTACATGCAGTCATCCCTTTGTAGCCGCGGGGGTTGGTTCCAGGACCCTCACAGGGAGCGTACTCTACAGAGGCTCAAGTCCCTTATGTAAAATGATGCAGAGCAATGCATACAGTCAGCCCTCTGCACACGTGGCTTCGCAACCATGGTTTAAAAATACTGTTTCGATCTGCTATTGGTTGAATCTGCTCATGTGAACCCTGGGCATGTGGAGGGAAGACTATGTTTATTGAAGAGCACCTGTATATAATCCTGACTGGTGTGGCTCAGTGGGTTGGGCATCATCCTGCAAAGCAGAAGGTCACTAGTTCGATTCCCAGTCAGGGCACATGCAGGGGTTGTGGGCAAGGTCCCCTCCAGTTGGGTCCCCTCCAGTGAGGGGTGACTGATAAATGTTTCTTTTGCACATCAGTGTTTCTTTCCCTTGCTTTCTCCCTCCCTTGCCCCTCTGTAAAAATAAATAAATAAAATCTAAAAACACAAAAACAAAACCCTGTGTATAAGTGGAACCACCTGTGTCATTCAAGGTTCAGCTACACTGTGACTCTGCCTCAAGCCTTCCCCAGAGGGACCTGGGGGAAACCTTCCTCAGAGAGACTGTCTACCAGGTAACTCTGTGTGGTGAAAAGATTATTACTCAGGCCTTTTGGTGATCACTAGGCACTGGCTCTGGCTAATATTAATTCCCAGGGACCCAGAACTCCACGGGCTCTACTGGTCAGTGTGGGAGTTGAGGCGGGTGGAGTAATAAATGGAGGTGGACTAGAATGACTTTACAATGGGTCCTGTGGCTCTTCACACCTATTTCTCTCCCTGGTGGGGTAGATCTCCTCAGCCATTGGCAGAATGACTGGATTGGCAGAGTAAGTGATCTGATGAGAAGGAAAGTCGAATGGAAATCCCTCCTTACCAAAGTGATAAGCCAAAAGCAACATTGCACCTCCCGGGGAGTTAATGAGATTAATAATATCATCAAGGCCTTTAAAGATTCAGAGCTGGGCCCTGGCTGGTGTAGAGCAGCGGATTGAGCTGGAATCTGCGAACCAAAGTGTCACTGGTTCAATTCCCAGTCAGCGCACATGCCTGGGTTGCAGGCTGGGTCCCCAGTAGGGGGGTGTGAGAGGCAACCACACCTTGATGTTTCATTTCCTCTCTTTCTCCTTCCCTTCCCCTCTCTCTCAAAATAAATAAAATCTTTAAAAAAAGATTCAGAGCTGGTGGTTTTACCACATCCCCACCTCACTCTCAGTTTGGCCAGTGGGGAAGGCAGATGGGCCTTAGACAGTGACAGTGGATTAACTTAAACCTAATTATGTGCTGGCTCCATATGCAGCCAGTTTCAGATGTGGCATCATTGCCAGAGAAAAGAAACGCTGTCCCTGCCACCTGCTATACAGTTATGGAGCTGGCCGGTGCTTTTTTCTCTATTCCAAGCAGCAGAGAAGACCAGAAACCCTGCTTGCATTTGTCAGTCATCGGTGCACCTCACCATCTCACATCAGGACTTGACAGCTCTCCAGTTTTCAGACCTGGAACACTTCCTCGTTACACAGGCATTGTGCTAGTGCCCTAGCTGATGACATCATGCTGGCAAGGCCTGGAGGGCTGAAAGGATCCGATGCCCTGGCTGTGGTATCAATGCCATGAAAATACAGGCCTGACATCTTAGGTAAAGGCTTTGGGATTGAGTGTTCTGAACATGTCCTAACTTTCCCTCCAGAGTAAAGAACAGTTTACCTGCCATCCCCTACCACAAAAGAGGTGCCCCAGAGATGCACAGTAGGAAAAGGGGGCAGCAATTTTCCAGAAGAAGCAGGGAGCTGCGCAGTACCGGGATCACAAGACCAAGGGGAGCCCAGGCCACCGAGTTACCCCTGCTGGGCCCTTTAGCACAGGGGCCACGATGCACAGCTGCATGTCGGTCCACAGATTCCAAGTACACCCCTGTCCCCTGCTCCCGCCTGGTGCCCCATTTAGACTTTCACATTGCACCCTGCACTTTTCCTTCATAGCAGTCACCACAATGGTGACCGTATAATTATGTGTGTAGTTGAGTATTGGATGTCTCCCCCTCACTAGCCTAGAGATTCCATGGAGGCAAAGACCTTATCTGTCTTATATGTCATTTTATCTCCTGTGCCTGGGAAAATGCCAGCACACTATGGCCATTCAGTAATGGATGAATGAATGGCTAGTAAGAGGATGTATGGGAAAGGCCCTGGCACAGAGGTGGTTGGGGGCAGGGGAGCCCAAGCAGTACTGGCCATGCTTCCCCCACTCCAGCATGGCAACGGTGGCCAGAAGGCCTGTGAGCAAGTGGGGGCATCCCTCCACTGTGAGGCAACCCAGGGGCCATAGGCAGGCTCCTTCTGGTTGTGAAAAGAACAAATGAGATCACCTTTAGGTTCCAAAATTCCAACACAGGGATTCCTAGAAAACCCAAGGAAGCATGGGAAAGCAGCTCAGGTAAAAATACGGGCAGGAAATTCTGACACGTGCCACAACATACGCATTACAAAGGCCTTATACTAAGTGAAAGAAGCCGGATGCAAAAGGACAAATACTGTGGGATTCCACTGATGTGAGGTACCTGGAGGAGTTGAATTTATAGAGACAGCAAGGGGAATGGCGGTTGCCAGAGGCCAGAGACAGGGAGGAATAGGGAGTTGTTACCTAGTGGATACAAAGTTTCAGTTTGGGAAGATGGAAAATTTCTGGAGATGGAGGGTGGTGATGGTTCCCAATGCTGTGAATATACTTAATGCTACTGATCTGCACTCTTAAAATGGTTAAAATTTATTTTATGTTATCTGTATTTTAGCACAACCTAAACATGTGTTAAATGGTTTTTTAAAAGGGAAAGGTATCACATACAGTAATTCAGTTCAAGAATCTTTTGTGAGATTTCAAAAGCCTACTATAAATCATATCCTTATAAATTGCAGCTTTGTTGCATGTTCAGTTAAATATCTTTTCTTTTTTTAAGGTGCTTTTTATTTATTTTTAGAGAGGGGGAAAGGAGGGAGAAAGAGGAAAGAAACATCAATGTGTGGTTGCCTCTCACATGGCCCCCCTGGGGACTTGGCCTGCAACCCAGGCATGTGCCCTGACTGGGAATCGAAACAGGGACCCTTTGGTATGCAGCCTGCATTCAACCCACTGAACTACACCAGCCAGGGCCTAAATATCTTTTCTTAATGGAAAATGAAAAACTAAAAACACCACCACCACCCTGAAAAAGATTTCAAGATATCAGGCCAGGTGGAGACCTGGCCAGCATCACAATATCTTTGGGAGAATAGATCGAGGTAGGTCGGCTGCCTTCTCTGTGGGCACCTAGCCCTTGTGCTGTCCAAGAGAGAATCTGTTTGTGGGGGTTTTTCGCCTCTATCAAGTACTAGGAATCCATATTGGACACCAAGTCACCTAGGCCATAAGCACTAGTCTAAGGTGCCAGGAACCAGGAGGAGAAAAGCTGGCTCCACTTGCCAGAGGTCATGAGTTGTAAGAACTGTTTAAAGCCTATCTTCCTTGAAAAGGAGCTGTGTGATATTTCAGGGAAGGATGTTCTTCCCAGGACAATTCAGGGAAGAAAAGAATAACCTTTCAACAAATGATGCTGGGACACCCAGATACACACACACACACACAAATGAAGATGGACCCCTACTCATGCCCTATATAAAAATTAACTCAAAACAGATCATAGACCTAATGAAAGGACTGAAACTATAAAACTGTTAGAAGAAGATACAGGGTACATCTTCATAACCTTGGTTTAGACAAAACCTTCTTATATATGACACCAAAAGCAGAGCAACAGAAGAAAACTTCGTTAAATAGACTTCACCATCTTATTTAACAAGCATGCAAAGAAACCGGACCTCCATGCACTGTTGGTAGAAATGTACGATGGACAGCACAGCCACTTCGGAAACCAGTTTAGCATTTTCTCAAAATCTCAACCCCAGAGTTACCACATGACACAGCAACCCCACTTCTGAGTCTATTCCCAAAAGACACAAAAACACGTCCATACAACAGCCAGTACATGAATGTTCATAGCAGCCTTAGTCATAGTAGCCAGAAACTGGAAACAGCCCAAATGCCCATAAACCCAATGGATAAAGAAACTGTAGAATATCCATACAATGGAATATTTTTCAGCCATTAAAAAAAATGAAGTACTGATACCTGCTACATCATGGATGAAACTTGAAGTCATTAAGCTGAGTGAAAGAAGCCAGACACCCAAAGAACATACACCCTATGATTCTGTCTGTATGAAATGCTCCAAATAGGCTGATCTCCAGAGGTGCAAAGTGGAATCATGACTGTTCAGATCTGGGAGGAAGGTGGGGGAAGGGGAAAGGCAGTGACTGCTAGTGAGTAGGAGCCCTTTCATGGGGTGATGAAACTATTCTAAAATTTACCCTGTGATAGTTTCAACACTCTGTGAATATATTCAAAACCATTGAATCATATACTTTATGTTATTTGGTAGGTGAATTATACCTCAATAAACCTGTTTTTCAGAGGTGGAGGTAGGAGGATGCTCTAGACACAGGGAGCACTGAGAATGCAGTCCGCTCTCCAGTCCTCGGGCCACATGTCTGCTCTCTGTCTCCCTTTTCATCCTGTCTCCTGAGAAGCTCATCCAGCTCCATCTTGCCAACCATCTGGAGGATTTGGGGGCTTCACACTCTTTGCCGAAAGGGGCTTCCTGGAAACACCTCCGACATGAGAACTGCAGTGTGAAGTTGGGTTTCTGCCGATTCTGCCAACGGTGCTGGTCAGTAACGTGCATGAGTTGACCCCTCGGCCCTGACTCGCTGTGTCATCCAGTAGGTCCCCAACCTTGGGTGCCAAGCGGTGACTGGAATAAAATGAGCCTGCTTCAGGATTCTCCTCATTATTTTTGTTTAAAATTTTTTTATCCTTGCCTGAGAATATTTTATTACTTTTAGATACAGAAGAGGCGGAGAGAGAGAAGGAGAGTGAGAGAGAAGGAGAGAATCATATGGGCCCTGACTGGGAATCGAACCCCAAACTTCATTTTTTAAAAATGATTTTTAAAATGTATTTATTTTTAGAGAGAGGGGAAGGGAGGGAGACAGAAAGGGAGAGAAACATCGATGTGAAAGAGAAACATCGATTGGTTGCTTCTCATACATATGTGTCCCATCCGGGAACCAAACCTGCAGCCCAGGCACATGCCCTGACCAGTGTGAACCAGCGACCATTCACTCTGACAGACAACGCCCAACCCACTGAGCCACACCGGCTGGGTTTTTGTTTTTGAGGCACACTTACGATGACTAACATTTGCACCGACTTTTTACACATCTGCCGCATCCTAGCTCACCCTGTGGGACAGGTGTGAGCCTGAGTGAGGATGTGGAAACGGAGGCTCAGAGAGCCTGGTGACCTGCCCAGAGCCAGCTGGCCGCACAGTTGAGCTTTTCTGACTCCGAAGTCTGCGCTCGTCCCTCCACCCAGGGTTCCCCTGTGATGACACTTTCTGCTTCCACAGGCCCACTCAGGAAAGCAAATCTCAGTGGGTCTCAATCCCTGTATTTTTAGCCCTTGAAGATGCCCCTCTCTGGCCATTCCTCTTTGGTATTTGTCCCACTGGTGGCCTCTTCCCCACTTCAGTTTTGCAGCATCTGGGGCCCGATTCTACCCAGCTGCACAGCGCTGTGACAGAGGGTAAATGTTTGAGGAAAAGACTGGGGCAGAATGAGAACCCAGTTCTTTTTAGAAGAACTTTAGTCACCGGTTTTTTATTAAGGCACCTAGGTGTCTTCACAATCTGGCTTCTGCCCAGCTCCCCCATGCCCACCCTATGCCCAATGTTGTACTTAAATATCTTAACATTTCTAGAAGGCACTTCTTTGCTTGGCCACCTCCTAAACTGTTCTTCAAGTTGCAGCTGAATGACCCTCTCCTCCAGGAAGCTCTCCTGCCCTCCCTTCTGTCCCTACTGCCTCCTTCGCCAGACTTCCAGCACAGCACTGCTGCAGCAGATGCTATTGGTGCCTCCCTGGGCACTCTCCCAGGCCAGTGCGCCCAGCCTCCAGCTGCTGTGATCATTGACTCCAAGGACTCACAGCTGCCCCGTTGTCCCCTTGCCTGGAGGATCACCCTTGGCTGACAGGAGCCTCCTTGCCCCAGGGAGGTTGCCACCCCCAAGAGTCCTCAGCCAAAGCCTGATACAGAAGTAGAAAAGGCTATCAGGGGGAACCCTGTGGGGTGTAGCTGTGCTCCAGAGCCCAAGGCTACAAATCTCTGAACCAGGCTAAAGCTGGACTTGACCTGAGACCTACTGCTGGCAATTTCCCCTTCATCAACCTGCCTCATTCCTCCCTCGGGGCCATTTTCCTTCAGCACCGGATTGCTGTAATCAAATTCCATTGTAGTGAAGGACTTCCTTACTGGCTCCCACACTAGACTCTGCAGGCAAGGACCACATCCCATTTACTTTTGTGCCCACACCTCCCGGTTGGGATCTGGCAGACAGCAAGTGCTCCGTGTTGAATTCAGTCCAGCTCCTGAGCGGTTGTAAGAAGCACCCCATGTGATTCTGCACCGCCCGTCTTCCTGTGTCTGTCTCCTCCATTTCCTCTCCTCTCCCTTGGGATCCCCTCCTAACCAGTCTTCCCTCTTCTGTTCCTCCCCTACCCTCCCAAGTGACAGATTCCCTCTGCTCTGCTCCTTGCAATTTATATTTGAAGAGGGAAAAAATTGGCAGAGCTGGAGGAGGGTCTGGAAAAAACAACTGGGCTGGCCCCATGGCAGATCTCACTGGCAGAGCTGGGGGGTGGGGCTGCAGTCTGGGGCAGCTATGGGCATAGCCCCAGGGGCTGGGCAGGTGGGGACCCTGAGCAGAAAGCACCCACAGCCCTGGTGGGCAGCCGTTTCTAATCACTGCTCTTGACTCTTCCCTCACTCTTTCTTTCTGTACATCTTAACTTCATAAATGCTCTAGGAGCCACGATGTTCCCACTGTTTCTCATTCATCCTCACCCACTCATGGCACCAACCCACACCACAGCAGGAACGTCTTGCTTCAAAGACTTATTAATTTTCCAGGCAGCATCCATGGAGGAGCTGAGTCAGTGCCACTCAGCCAGCTGAGAGGCTGGTGTGCAGGGCTGACTCAGCTGGAGCTGGAGCATCTTAAACAGAGGCTTCTCCACCTGCACAGAGCTGGCAGAGGAAGAGGGATCCAATCTACCCGGAAAGAGGCTTACCTGGAGCCAGGCTCTGGGCTAACACTCCCAGGGCTAATGCACCCAATTTCCTGCAGCAAACCTGTAAGTCACATTTATTGATTTCGCTGCCCCATCTCCATTCTCTTCATTTTCCTGGGTTTCCAGCAAGGTAACTCAGCACTGGTATCCAGGCCTGTCAGAGCCAATAAAAGGCACTGAAAATCAGGTTAAAATCCTAGCTGGTGTGGTTCAGTGGATTGAGTTCCAGCCTGCAGAGCAAGGGGTCACTGATTCAATTCCCAGTCAAAGCACATGCCTGGGTTGTGGGCCAGGTCCCAGGTAGGGGGCACATGAGAGGCGACCATGCACTGATGTTTCTCTCCCTCTTTCTTCCTCCCTTCCCCTCTAAAAATAAATAAATAAAATCTTTTTAAAAAGAAACTCAGGTTAAAAATTCTGGGACAAAGACCCTCATTCCTTTTTGCTGGGCTTGAAACCAGAGAGGACATGGGGGTTAGAGCTGCTGGTTCCAGCTTTAGTTCCAACCTGAAACTAAAGCCATCCCTATAGAAGGGAGAGAGAGAGAAATGGCCAGAAACTAGTTCTGATTCCCTCCTGGAGCCCTGGATCCAGCCATACCTGAAGCCGGGCATACAAGGACATTTGGATTTCCTTGGCTTAATATACCCATTTTGCTTAAATCAGTCTGGGTTTTCTGTCACTGCAGTTAAAAGAATTCTAATCAATACCAGTATTTACTACCATATTTAACTAATGGTAAGAGATATAACTCATATTATCCCCCAGTTTTCACATCTCTGATGTTAGTATATCTTACAATCAATGGCAACATCTTGATGGAGCCACTGTTAACTTGCACATTTGAGATATTAAGCACAGCTGTTCATATTGTCTTTAACTGAATTAGGTATCCTGTTGGTACCAAATTTAGTACTATTTAAATGATCTTCAGAAAAAATCATATTTTGACTTAGCTTTCAGATGAAAAGTAAAATGTAGAGAGAAAGGCAGGGGAGGGGAGCAACAGGGAGTGAAACTGATATCAGTGAAGCAAACCCTTCTCTTTGGAGGAATGACTGACTACTCTTTTCTTACAAAGCAATAGCAAGTACTTTGTAGGTTCTGCTATTGCAGAACCTAAGACATGGAGATAAACCAGGAGCAGAAGTTATGTTACATTTTGTTCCTAAAATATGGGTGGAAAGATTATCATATGCCAAGCAATGCAACTGAAGACAGGACACATTGCAAATATCACCAAAGGGATGAGAGGCATTTCAAAACAATAATAGTTGCTGTGACTGATTTATGGCTTGTCCAGGACTAGTGTTAAGAGGTTTCATCATAATGCAATGAATTGTTTGTGTGTTTGCTTTTTTTAAAGCACTTTATTTATTTTTAGAGAGAGGGGAAGGGAGGGAGAAGAGAGGGAGAGAAACATCGATGTGTGAGAGATGTATGAGAGATACATGATCAGTTGCCTCTCACACGCCCCCAGCTGGGGACCTGGCCTACAACCCAGGCATGTGCTCTGACTGGGAATCGAACTGACGAACTTTCAGTTTGCAGGCGGCACTCAGTCCACTGAGTCACACCGGCCAAGGCTGTTGGTGTGTTTTCTTAGTGGTGCATTTTATGACCATTGGAATACATTGTTATTCCCATGTTGCAAAAGTGCCATTAAAGTCACTTGCTCAAGGTCACAGGCTCTTTACCATTAGGTTAGGCTACAGCTTTAAGTCCTTTATTATAATTCTCTGTAATTTCCCCAACCCTTCCTAAAGCATGGAACATACCTAAAGCATGGTGTGGGGATGTAGGGACAAAAGGTGAGAAAGGGAAGCAGAAAGTTGGGGCCTTTGGGAAGGAGGCGACACACTTAGAGGAGACTAGAGCTAGGGGTCCAGGTACTGACCCACACCAAAGGGCAGGGCAGCCCTGACAGCACTAGGAGTGAGGGGACACCCAAAGACAGTGAGGACTCAGGGGAGACCTGGAAGAGAGCTTCCACTCTCCCACTTTGTGTAGGAGGAAGCTGAGTCCCAGAGCAGGGCAGAGGACGAGGTTCAGTTACAATCCGTATATTTAGCTCCAATTCACACATTTCAAGATTGAAACTTGGAGGCACTCAGTAAATTAACCCGAGGTCATCTGGCTTTGAAACCACGTTCCACTTTCCACCACCCAGTGGCCCTGCCTCTCTCTGCTCTGAGTTTCCTGGGAAGTGTCTTTTAACACTGCCTTCACGAGGCACATTTTGTTCGCCTGCAGGGAGCGGGTGCTCTTAATGCAGCGTAATCCTGTAGGTGGAGTCTGACCAGCATTTTCCCCCCACACTGTGTGTAGTTTCCTGAGACATGGGGGCAGTGGGGCGTGGAGTACCTCTGTCCATTCAGGCAAAGAAAAAATGTCACTTCAGAACAAGTGGGTAGGACAGCAGCATAGAGGGGCAGGGGAAAAATGGGATGAGAACACGGTTCTAGTCAGGTAGGGAGATGAACCAGGGGTGCCTGATCCAGCAGCTCAGCAGAGACAAGCCCCAGCTGACTGCTGCAGCCTCCTTCCCCTCCCCCCATTGTGGTTTGCCCTATGCATGGAGGGCTGCAAGCCTGGCTCCGTCCGAAGGAGTGACCGATGTCACCAGCACCCTGCCTCTCTCTTCTCCACACTGTGGCCATGCTTGTCGTTATTGGGCTTTATTCCCAATCTTCTCTTGCCTCTGGACAACAGGATGGCCACTGGCAGCTCCAAGGCTACATTGTCTTTCTAGCTGGTGAGGTTGGAGTAGAAGAGAGATTTTTCCCCACTATGTCTGTGGAGGAAATCCCAGGGAGCTCTCCTTGCCCTGGTTTGGTTAGTCCCAATCCTGGGCGTATGGAGTGCTTTGGCCAGAATTTGATTGTGTGGCCTCTTTGGGGGATGGGGAAGGGCTCAAACCCACTCAAATCATGTAGACTGAGAAGGACTTCTCAGGAACAGGTGTAGGTTACTCCCCAGAAGGTTTACTGGAACGACAAAATACATCTGCTGGACCTTATACGTGGCACCTCTTGGCAATGTGGACACTGTGGACCAATCTGACCTGGTTAGACTGCTTCTGGCTTCAAATAACGACGACAAACGCAGTGGCCTTAGATAGTGAGGATACGTGTCAGGCCACACAACTGAAAACCCAGCCGCAGGTCAGGCTCCAGCAAGGTCCGATCAGTTGCTCAAAATGCCTGAGAGGTGTCAGGTTCTTTCCCTTTCTCTCCTCTGCCTTTTCCTGCATCAGCTCCATTTTAAGCCTAGTTTTCCTCCTGGTCCCAAGGTGTCTGCGGCAGTTCTGGACATCACCTCCAAACACGTTCTCAATCTCTTCCTTGAGCACAAGAAAACCTTAAACTGACCCATCCCCAGTACAGGTCTTTTGGGTCTTATTTACTCAGGTTGGGTGATGTCCTCATTCCTAAACCAGTGACTGTCCGGAGACCTGGGATATTGCCCTGCGGAATTGGTTTGGAACAGACATTTCCAGGGGAAAGGGAAGGTGGGGAGTCAACCATGAAGGCCGACTCCTCCTCCTCCATGGGAGGAGAAACTGCACATTAAGAGATTTAAATATCGACAACCTAAAACATGAGGGGAGAAGTAGAAGTATACTATTTCTGTATGCTATCAAAGTGAAGTTATTATCAGCTTAAATTAGGAAGCTGCTGATATTTTATGTGAGCCTCCTGGCAATCGCAATGGGAAACCCTGTAGTCAATACCGAAGAGATTTGGATAAAGGCATCCGAGCGTACTGTCACAAAAATTCACCCATCGCAAAGGAAGTCAGCAGGGGAGGAAGCAAGGAACAAATCCACAAAAGAGAAGCAATTAAATAAAAATGTTCATAGCAGAATTATTCATAATAGCCCCGACTAGCAAGAGTCCAAATATCCATCAACTTGTGAGTAGACAAACATGTTACCTTGGCAGATGATTATCCCCCCAAATAGAAATTTTCTCTATAAAGGAGTCTTCAACACTGGCTAAAGGACCGTGGACTTACTAGCTGGGTGGCCTTAACATATTTACTTTCCTGAGCCTCACTGTTTCCATCTATAAAATTGAAATATGAATACCTACCTCTACAAGTATAATGATAATTAAATGAGGTAATGTAGATAATGTGCCTTAACTAGTGCTCAAAAATAGCCATTTCTGGAGTGTCTGTTTTACTTGAAGAATTAGGGGGAAGGAATGTAATTTAACAGATAATTATCAATAATTTCATTATTTGTTTTTATAGGGAAAAAACATATCATACATATATGGTCACCTCACATATGGAAAAAAATGTATTTTACCCTACTTCACACCATCTAAAAATCATTTCCAGAGTGATTACAGATCTGAAGCTAACATAAATACATTTTTTAGAATAAAATATAGCTAAATATCTTTATGACCTTGGAACAGGCAGATCTTTCACAAACAGGAAATACAAAGAATCATAAATGAAAAAATATTAATGAACTATACTAAAACTAAGAACTTTTATTCATCAAAAGATACCATTAAGAGCCCTGACCAGTGTGGCTCAGTTGGTTGGGCATTGTTCCACAAACTGAAAGGTCACTGGTTCGATTCCTGATCAGGGCACATGCCTGGGTTGTGGGTTCAGTTCCTGGTTGGAACACATTCAAAAGGCAACCAATTGATGATTTTTCTCTCACATTGATGTTTCTCTCCCTCTCTTTCCCCTCTCTCTAAATATAAATAAATAAAATATAAAAAAAAAGAATAAAAAAGAATATTTATACCAGCACATCAGCAGAGTGGATACACTTATTGTAATATATTTATACAATGCAACGAGAATGGACAGACTACAATCACACACAAAAGTATGGTCTAATCTCTCCAACACAGTTTTGAGAAAAATAACCCAGATCATTCCATTTATATAGAGAACAAAACTAAGCAAAACTAATCTATACTGTCAGATATCAACAAGGAGGTACCTTGGAGTGGTAGTGAAAGGAAGGGGACAGGAGAGGGAATTCTGGGGTCCTGTGCTGTTCTCTTTCCTGATGTGGGTACTGGTTAACATGTGCTCCACTTGTGAAAATTCTTCGAGCTATACAGTTAGGGTAAATGCACTTTTCTGTATGCTACTGACATATGTATATATACTTTAATAACAGGTAATAGAACAAAACCAAAAATTAATATATTAGTAAGTCAAATTCAAAATGTGCCTAAACAGGAGCCTTAAAGAAATTTCTTGCTTACTTTGGGCCTCTGGTTACTCCAACTGCGGATGCTCTCTCTTCCATGAAGGGTGTTTGGTGGACAAACCTGCGAAGCCCCACTTCCGGTTTCCCAGGGTGAGGTTTGAGGTGCCACCTTCAGGAGTCCTCCACCAGGGATGCTGCAGTGGCGCCAGACTTCCAGACCCTGTGCAGCGCTCAAGGGATCAGGGTGGGGCTGGCGAGGCATGGGAGGGCAACTGCAGGGTCAGATCCTGCCTGACACTATATTTTAAATTTTGACATTTTGAATATTGCGGGGTTTAGGAGGCATTGTTTTTTTTTTCTTCAAAATATTGTTTTGAAATTTACATATCTTAATTATTGCAGTGTGAGTCATTTGACATCCACTTGAACTTTGTGTCTGATTGTCCTCACCCTAGATTATGACAAACCAGCTTTATTTATGAAAAAAAGAGCAATCCTGGTTTTAATTTTTATTTTTTTAAAGATTTTATTTATTTTAACTTCCGGCCAAGATGGAGGTGTAGGCAGACGCACTGTGCCTCTTCTCACAACCAAAATTAAGGACAACAAAGATTTAGAAACAAGAAAACAACCAGAACTCAGAAAATCAAACTGTTTGGAAGTCCAACAACGATTCATCCAGACCGGTAAGAGGGGTGGAGTCGCGGCAGGAAAAAGCAGAGGTGCGGATGCACGCAGGCAGCGACTAGCAGACCCCGGGCACGGGGTGGCAACTGTGCAGAACCAGTGAGGCCGCACTAGGTGGCTGGCTGACCAGGTGGTCCCACATTCATGTGCGGATAATCCAGGCAAAGGGGAAGCGATGAAAGGAACTGGAATCTGAGAGTGAGTAAAGCAACCGCCATTATCTCCTCTCAGACCCCGCCCCCACATACAGCGTCACTACCCAGCGACTGGGCTGTCCCGCCCTGGGGAACACCTGAGGCTCCACCCCTCACTACGTAACAGCCGTGACTAGACAAAACAAACAAACAAACAAACAAACAAAACCCAGAAATGAAAATGGCTCAAACTGGAGAACAAATCAAAGCCCCAGAGCCAATTTATCTAAGCGATGAAGAGATTGCCAACCTATCAGACGCACAATTCAAAACCCTGGTAATCAGGATGCTTACAGAATTGGTTGATTTTGCTCACAAACTAGATGAAAAAATGAAGGCTACAATAAGTGAAATGAAGAAAGATGCATGGGGAACCAACAGAGATGGGAGGAAAACTGGGACTCAAATCAATGGAGTGGACCAGAAGGAAGAAAGAAACAACCAAACAAAAAACGAGGAAGAAACAAGAATTCAAAACAATGAGGAGAGGCGTAGGAACCTCCAGGACATCTTTAAATGTCCCAACATCCGAATTATAGGGGTACCAGAAGGGGAAGAGGAAGAGCAACCAGTGGAAAACTTATTTGAACAAGTAATAAAGGAGAACTTCCCCAATCTGGCAAAGGAAATAGTCTTCCAGGAAGTCCAGGAAGCTCAGAGAGTCCCAAAGAAGTTGGACCCAAGGAGGAACACACCAAGGCACATTATAATTACATTACCCAAGATTCAAATGAAGGAGAGAATTCTAGAAGCAGCAA